>JASDQU011402382.1:113878-124473 GCA_032191745.1 Picea mariana | reverse complement strand
AAAAATGTGGTGTGATAAAGAGTTAGAGGAAAAAAGAAAATTAAGGTATTATAAAGATGTAATCAACCCTAATCTAGAAGATCAAAATTATCTATCTGTTTTGCCAAGTGTAAAGAAAAAAATAAGCATTGTTAAGATAAGAACAAATTCTCACAAGCTTCAGAGTGAAACTAGGCGTTGGTCAATCCCTAAAACGCCATGGGATGAAAGAGTGTGTCACATTTGTGACACTAAGAAGGTTGAAGATGAAAATCATTTTCTCTTAGATTGCCCAGCCTATACCCATATTAGATCTCATTTTCAAAATATTGATCACACTACCAACCTTCCTAACCTCTTAACTCAACAAAAGTATGGTGATCTTGAAAAGCTTCTCTTAATGCTTTTCAAGCACAGAAACAAAATTCTAAAGAATCACAAGTAATCACTTACCATCTTAAGGTCCGATAGACCAATTAGGTCTTAGTGGACATTAATCATCATCATCATCATCATCATCATCATCAATAAAAAGATAGATAAAAATCTTATAATAATTATAAAATACGCCTCTTTCAGTTTCATGACGGTGTGTTGACCCACATAGCGAGAACAAATTTGACAAAGTGACCAAATAGGTGAACCGTGGATTATATATGACGCTTATAGGAAAACAAATCTTGCATTTTAGATTTTGAAATATACCCTTTCCAATAAATTTAAGCTTTTCAACTTTCTTTCACCTCACATGTCGCAATCAAAATAGTAATTTAAACATATTTTGCATCCTTCTATTACTTTATATGAGTGCTATATGTCATAATGTTTATGTATCTCGCACAGATTCTTCACCATGGCCGACTAAATATGATGGGTTGTTATTATATAAAATGCATCTTCATTAATCTAATTGCTTATGTGGATGAGCGTATAAATTTGATGGGCACAGTGAAATTTTTATGATGGGTTTGTTTTTAAAATTGTTTTTTGTATGAAGTTTTATATTTTTTTGGCTCGTCATTTAAATTAAGGAGAAATCATTTAACGAAATACAATTAGATCTGTTGTATTAAATTACCAATTATCAGTTCCATTAAATTCGGAATTGGTCACGTTTATGTTTTCATTCTTTCTTCTATCTGTGGAGATGGGAAGATCTTTGTACCTCTTTGTACGTTTATGCCTCATGCTTTCATTCTTTCTTCTATCTGGAGAGATGGGAAGATCTTTGTACCTCTTTGTACGTTTATGCCTCATACATCTCTGGGCAGGGCAATATTCTTGATTCTTTCATCTTTTCTTCCCTCTCAACCTTCACTTTTCAGCCTGTAGGATGTGATACAATCCAAAGAGTCCTCATGACTTGTGAGTGTGCATGTGATAGAATTGATAACATGTGTTATGCATTCAACCTCTGCGATATAATTTACAACTTGTGCTATGCATGCTTTACACAAAAATCAACTTTTAAATTTCGGAAATGGTTAGTTAGAACTCACATGCTTTACACAAAAATCAACGTTTGAATTTTGGAAATTGTTACTTATGTCGAAGTTGAAACTCACAGTGGGGATTGCAAATTTGCATGATGCTATTTACAAGATCTTTTTCCAAAACACGGCATGTCCAAAGAGTCCCACTGTGAGTGTGACAGGACATCATACAACATGTTACTTATCTTGGATACAACATGTTATTTAAATATATTACATATAAATATATGGACAATAACAAATTTTTGATTTGTCCATCAAATTGACTATTTAAAAAATTAAATGGGTGTCGCCAATGACGTGTAAATTTAAAAATTGTTAGTATTTGACGATTAAATATAAAAAAATAAGTAAATACTCGTCAAATTTAACCACTGCTGTAAATTTCCTAATTTTTATAAAATCATGAGTTAATTTATAAATTCTTTTGATTTTTAAGATGCGATGAAATCATGATCTTGGAACCATGATTTATTGTCCAATTATAAGGGTTTAAAAATGCATATATTTTTCTCTTCTCTTTAATCCTCCGTCTTTTGAAAAACCCATGACGAAGACCGGAATTTACACATTCTTGGTTATCGTGATAGACGGTCCAACACGTGATCTTCAGATTTATTTGTTATCATCAATACTTTTACACATCTGATACATCGTGTTGAAAATGAGAGCCGAATGGATCGAAATAAGTGGAAAGAGCCTCACCCAAGTAAGTGAAAGACCCTCGACAGAACCAACCTAAGTGGAATTTTATCCAACCCATGACCATCACCAGAATAAGCAGGATTTATTTCCGCATCCGTAGTCCCTAATCATACATTGTCATCTCTCTCTCTCTCTATATATATATATATATTACTAGTAAAAGGGTAGGGTCATGGGCTATTTATTTATTTATTTATTTTACTAATAAAATTTTAGGGTCATTGCCTATCAACCCCTAAGGGATATATTTGGTCGACCAGGATATCTAAGCGTCTAACTTTGATGGACCCAAAAAATTGAACTCACAACTTCGTGACAAAATACCAACAATTTGACAGTGGAGGATTCAACTAACTGTGCTACCCAACAATTCTTTGTTAGGCTCTATATGTTCCAGACTTCTCATCAATGAATGCAAACACATATTATACACCGTGTTATATGAAAGCTGAATGTATTTATTTATTTTACTAGTAAAAGGGTAGGGTCATTGCCTGTCAACCCCGAAGGGATACATTTGGCCAACCAAGAGATATCGACTAATCTAACTTTAGTGGACCAAGATAAACCCAAAGATTTGAACACACGACCTCGTGACAAAGTACCGACAACTTGATAGTGGGGGATTCAACCAACTGTGCTACCCAACAAGACTTTGTTCGGCTCTATATGTTCCATATTTCCCATCAATGAATGCGGACACATATGATACACTGTTATATAAGAGTTAAATGTATTTAGGGACACATATGATACACGGTTAAAGCGAAATAAGCAGAAAGACCATCCGCTCAACCACCATAAGGGAAATTTTATCCATTCATTTCGTACTTTATTGGTTTAAAGCAACTTTCTTCCCCGGTCAAGACGACAATTTTTATGACTCTTCAACCTTCATCTGCAGCTTTTCCAACGACTATAAAGGAGCATGTAGTCATGGAAAATTATGAAGTGAATTCATAGGCAAGGTAGTAAGGACTTTGCAGTCGAGCAGGGAGAGAGAGACATGGATAAAGTCGTTATATCCATGTTGGTCATCTTTTTGATATTGATATCGTAGGATAATGTGACTAGCACAAATTTTAGTTCGTTAAGGGAGCATCCATATTACTCTTCTTATATTGATGGGGAATATGATCATCTCTAAGACCACACCCCTGCTGGAACTAGTAATTATGTTTTGAAAGAACACACTCTGGAGGATTCAGCGAATCAATTAACATCATCTGGGGATAAAAGGGATGTGGAGGCGCTTCTCTCGTTCAGGAAATCCATTACATTGGATCCACTAGATTCGTTGTCCAACTGGAGAGCTGAGAATTCATACAACATATGCTCTTGGAATGGTGTTTTCTGTAAAGAACACACTAATAGAGTGGTTTCCCAAATTCTTATTTCATTTAATCTCCAAGGTAATCTTTCGCCATCTCTTGGCAACCTTTCCTTATTGGGAATGTTGGATCTTTCAACTAATAATTTGATAGGAACTATACCAAGAAGCTTGGGCTCGCTGCAAAACTTAACACATGTGGATTTATCAGATAACAACTTGAGTGGAAGAATTCCAGTGGAATTGGGCTTGTTGCAGAACTTAGCGTACCTAGATTTATCAATCAACAACTTGAGTGGAATAATTCTAGTGGAATTTGGTTCGCTGCAGAACTTAGAAGCATTGTGTCTAGGTCTTAACAACTTGAGTGGAAGAATTCCGGCGGAATTGGGCTCGCTACAGAAATTAACGGACCTGTCTTTATCACCCAATAAGCTCAGTGGAACAATTCCAGCAGAATGGGGCTCATTGCAGAACTTAACGTACCTAGATTTATCATCCAACAACTTGAGTGGAAGAATTCCAACATAATTGGGCAGAAGTGGGCTCATTGTAGAACTTGAGGACACTGTATTTATCATACAACAACTTGACTAGAAGAATTCCAATGGAATTGGTCTTGCTCCCAAATTTATTTGTCTTGTATTTATCATCCAACAACTTGACTGGAAGAATTCCAATGGAATTGGGCTTGCTGCAGAATTTAGTTGTCTGTCTTTATCATCCAACAACTTGAGTGGAAGGATTCCTACATCTCTAGGGAATTGAAACAACTTGAATTTTTTGGAATTTTACAACAACAAAGTTAGAGGAACAATCCTTGAGGATATTGGCAAATGTGTCAATTTATTGCAGTTAGATTTATCCAAAAACCAGTTAAATGGAAAGATTCCTACATCTTTTCATAATTGTAGATATTTATCTTGGATCAAGGTGTCCGAGAACAAACTTAGTGGACACCTAGACATAGTGTTTCCAAATTTCTTGGAGATTCTCTCTGCTCATTCTAACAGACTTTCTGGAACTCTGCCTCTATCTTTGTCCAATTGTACTAAGCTCCAAGTACTAGATTTAAGGAAAAATAAATTGACATGCGAGATTCCCAAATATTCTGCATCTTTTCAAAGGTTGTGAGTTTTAAGTGTTGGTTATAATAAGCTTACGGGTGGTATCTATGATTGGATCACAAATCTCACTCAAATACAGTTGTTGGATTTATCCAATAATAAATTAAGTGGAAGAATACCATCTAATCTCAGGAGACTCAAAGGATTTCAAATGCTTGGGTCTTCCCAACTTAGTGGTGAGACATTATACTACAAAGTGCAGTTTGACATCAAGGGTTTTGAATATTCTCTAACATATGTGCTATTGACAAACACAATATTTGACTTGTCTAGCAATAATTTAATTGGAGAAATACCTCCAAGCATGGAAAGTTTGAGTGCCTTGCGGTTGTTGAATTTATCTGGAAATCAATTGGAAGGGCAAATTCCTGCATCTCTAAGTGAGATACCTACTTTGGAGCAATTAGACTTGTCTACAAATAATTTGAGTGGAGAGATTCCTCAAGAACTCTCTAAATTAACCAAGTTGACATCTCTAGATGTATCATTTAACAAACTATGTTGGCTAATCCCAGAAGGAACTCAATTGGACACTTTCAATACAACTTCATTTCAAAGGAACAAGTGCCTATGCGGTTATCCTTTGCAAGCATGCAATAAAACCAAAAAGAAAAAAGAGAAGAAAATGGAACTCCTACAAATGTTAGTAAAGGTTGGGAATGACTAAATCATGTGGATGAACATATCTCATTAATTGCATTAAGCTTAGGAATAAGGATTAGATTTGATGAAGTTGTAACACTCATAATTATGTGAGATAAAACTTGACATTAAATGGTACCTCTAAAAATAAAACCATTTTATAAAGTGTATTGATTCCCAAAATAACATAAAAGTTTATCTACCCATAATGTTATTATCATAACATATATAATATATAATATTCTATTATCATGGATACTTTTTATGATTAGTTTTTATATTTTTTAAATTTTCGTGCTATTTTATATTTTGTATATATGGTTAAAAAGTTTAACTACTAAAAACAAAAATCATTGTATTTTGCAATTTTCCTCTTCGTCTTTTACTTCTTAGTTCGCAATTGCACGCTTTTGTAGGGTGTTCTATTAATCTCTTTTTAATTTGAATCATGGATTAATGAGTTGCAATTGAAGGGTTTTTTATTTATATTTTAATAAGTGGGTAAAATCAAATCAATATATTTAGAATGATAAAATTCATCTTCTTAAGTAAATATTTTTAAAATAAATATTAATTATTATATTAAAAATGAAATTATGATTTTTTTTATTATAAAAAATTTCAAATTATAAATAAAATGGAAAAAACTATTAATATATAATTGTTGCATATAAATTTAATTATTATTAATTAATTAATAATAATAAATTAAATTGAGGTGGTGACTTGCATGGCTTTCTCCTCCGTGAGGAGCACCTGTCCTTGGTGTTTGAGTTCCGAGGTCACATGTCTGACCTGGAGCATCGTGCCCTCATCATGGGCCAGCGCCTGGACATGCTTCTCGATGCCTACTCTGGCGCTCCAGCACGGCGAAAGTGTTCCCTTTGTGCGCAGTCTTTCGCCATCCCGACCGGCTACACGTGGAAGACAAATGAAGGCGACAGGTCACCAATTACCTAGGCTTTTCATGTTCTATGGCTCTTTAGTTTTATGCTACTGTTTTATGTTCTCTTAGACTTTAGGCACCTGTCCTGGTTTCCTCCGGGCAGGACGGGTGCCACTAGTTTATAGTTGTTTTTGCTATGTACCTATGCTGGTTTCCGGTTTCCGGCAACACTTTGGATTACTAAGACTCTTGACTATGTACACTCTCATACAGTTTTTTGATAATATATTATAGCAGGCTCCTCCCTTTTTTTTTATTTTAAAAAAAAAAAAAAAATTAAATTGAGATATATAATTCATAAAACTAAACAATTTAAAATTTTATGCTAATAATTATATAAGTTTTATAATGATAACAATTACGATAGAATTGAACACTGCAACTATCATAATATTATATTATACTTTTCAAGGTAGCCACTATGCTATATTGTTCTTTCTTTTAATAATCATGTGGAATATGATTATCTCTATTACCCCACACATGGTGAAAGTACTTCTCTTTAACCCTATGCAAGAGGAGATTATACAAAAACTCCCCACAAACTTAGACGATAACAATTCCCATCTTTCAATTTCTTTATATGAGTGCCCTATATGTCACCGGAGTATACCAATCTCCTAAATGATCTAAAAAATTGTCTAATTGATATTATCTTAAAATAGCATTTTATTTCCTAAATGACCTAAACGTTTGTCCACCCATGACACTATTATCATAAAGTATATATTGATATTTTGTAAAAATTAGATTTGATGAGGTTGCAACCTTAATCACGTGACATAAACTACAACTTGTTGATATTTTGATGTAACTATGAAAGATATTCTTTTGTATTTGTATTGGTCAAACCTCGAGAATGTTATTGTATAAATCAACTCAAAATAAATTATTATTTTATTGTTATCCTTATTGTAAAAGTCAAAACAACCCCTCTTAGGATTGCGTCTTTTCGGGAGTCAATTATGTGTATAAATAGAGGTCGATTTCCTCTCATTTGTATACACACACAACTCACCTTCTCTTGTGTATTTGGAGCATAGCAAAGAAGGTCTAGCACATGAGGTATTGGTTTCTTGGTCTTTGGTATCTTGGTCTTTGTCTATTTGTGGAGAGCTATAGTGTGACATTGTACTTGTTGAAGGAATCTATACTGAGGAATTGGTTGTTGAGTTTTCTCTCCCACAAGGGTTTCCCAGGATATATCTTGTGTTCTATGATTGTTTATCTTTCAGTGATCCTATTACATATAAATGTTAATGAATGTTAAAAGAAGGTAACGGTAACTTTTAAAAATTTCAACATGGTATCAAAGCATGTCTGAATAGAAGACAATTCACAGATCTAGAAGAAAAAATGAATCGTTTTTCTTGATAGGAATGATTTTAGGACAAGACAAGACCACCAACAAGTGCACCCTAGTGGAGCACATATTTTCCTTCAACCAGATCTTTAGAATACAGAATTTGTGATTTAGGGGTGGGATGACTACCGAAGCCAAGATTGATGAGAAGTTGGAGGGAGCTGAAAAAATTCAGAGCATGGAGGTACAAAGCATCCCTCCTCCTAGAAGAACATGATCTAGAGAAGTTCACTAAAGAATAAGTTTCAGAACCAGAGGGAGATGAGGCTAAAGCAAAGAACAAAAAAGATATGGTTAAAGCAAAGAGGATTATTGCAGACTCCATTAAGGACCATCTTATTCATCACATATCTTCATTATCCACTCCAAAAGAAATGATGGATGCCTTAACCTGACTGTTTGAAGGAAACAACATCAATCGATGAATGACCTTGAGAACTCAGTTAAATAACACGAGGATGCAGAATTCAAAAACCGTCCACGCTTACTTCTTAAGAGTGAACCAGATCCAGGAGCAGATAGAAGCCATTGGTGATACAGTGAATGGAGAAGAAATGATGATGACCACCTTGAATGGCCTCCCAAGGTCATGGGATGCATTTATTCAAGGGATATGCTCAAGAAGGAAGCTAGCCAAGTTCAATAGGCTATGGGAAGATTGCAACCAAGAAGAAGCAAGGATGACAATAAGAGAAGAGAAGATGATAGATGATGATCAAGCCCTATCCGCCCACACCAGGAAATGAAAGAGAAATAAATAACCCTCCTCACCCAAGAAATTTCAGAAGGGCCGAAGAAATAACTCAAATATCAAATGTTTCTGTTGTCAGAAAATGGGACACATTGCTAGGAATTTTTCCCTCATTGAGAGACCAAGGGAAAAGAAAGAAGGTAAAAGGCATCATGTTCATACAAATGAAGATGATGAGCCACCCAAGAAGGTTGCAAAGGAATATGAATCAAGTGATGAGGAGTATGTTCTTATCTCAACCCTTACAGGAACTGTCACTCATGGAAGTGACATTTGGCTCATGGACAATGGTGCTTCCAATCACATGACAGATTATAAGACTCCTTTTCTAACCTTACTCATAAGGATTCACCGCACAAGGTGAAATCGGGAGATGACTATCAATATCTAATCAAAGGAGTAGGAGAAGCCTCCTACAAGTTAGACTCATGAAAGCCAATGAAGATGAAGGAAGTTATCTATGTTCCTGGATTGAAGAAGAACCTTCTCTCGATTTCAGTATTGGATGAGAAGGGGTACAAAGTTGCATTTGTTGATGGAAAAGTTCTTATGTGGCCTAGAGGGAATACTTTTGATGATGATGTGGTGATTGGAGTTCAAGAGGGACGACTCTACAAATTAAAAGGGAGACCAGATTCAACATTAATTCATGACACTGTGAATCCCAGTGAATTATGGCATGGAATATTTGTTCACCTACATTACAAGGCTATACCAAGTGTGAGAAAGATGGTGACAGGACTACCAGAGATCGAGGAAAAACCAGACAGCGTGTGCAAAGGTTGCAAAGAAGGAAAGAACATGAAGCACTTCTTTCCCAACAACGATAGCGGAGCCAAAAGAGTATTGGACATCATGCACTCGAATGTGTGTGGACCGATGTCATCAACTTCACTAATTGGAGAGAAAGATAAAGACCTTGCGATCAGATAATGGAGGAGAATTCACTTCAGAGGAATTCAAAGAATATTGCAAGGAAGTTGGGATTAAGAGGGAGATTTCTACACCCTACAATCCTCAGTAGAATGGAGTAGAAGAAAGGAAGAATCAGACAATCATGGAAGTAGTGAAGGCTATGATCCATGATCAATATCTACCTATGCATCCGTGGGAAGAAGCAACAAATACTACAGTGTATGTGCAGAACAGAAGTCCCCACAAATTACTTGAAAACAAGACACCGAAGGAGATGTTTTCAGGAGAGAAGCCAGAAGTCATCCATCTAAGGATATTTGGTTGCCCTGTATTTATGCATGTCCCCAAGGAAAAAAGAAAAAAAATGAATCCATCCAGAAAGAATGGCATATTTTTTAGTTATAGTGACACGTCGAAGGCATACATGATATATATTCTCGGTCATCGAAAAGTTGATATTATCCGATATGTCACCGTCGATGAGAGTGCATCTTTAGAAAATCAAAACATGATTGTGCAAAAGAGGTTCATGAGGAGGAGAATAAATTTACTAGAGTTCCAGAGGCATAAGCAGTTGAACTAGAGGAAGCCATTCATGAGGATAATGACATGGTAGAACCTCAGAGGCTAGAAGAGATGCCTTCTCGCAAGAGAAGACCAAATTGGGAATAGGAGCTCATCAAAGATGTAGAAAGATATGGTGCCCCAGAAAATTATCATAGGGAAAGTAAGAAGCCGAAATTTTATTCCAGCTATGTGGCATGTTTGTGTGATATCATGGATGAAAAACCATATAATTATGAAGAGGTTGTAGAAAAGATGGCATGGAAGGATGCCACAAGGGAGGAATATTAGTCCATAGTAAAAAATGATGTATGGGATGTGGTCCCCGGACCGAAGGAGAAATCAATAGTAAGTTATGTTATAACCCTATATTTCATAGGATCAGGTCGTGATTGAAATTTCTTCCTTTAGATATTTTATGTGGTAAATGATATTTCATTCTGCAAATAATTTCCCAAAGGAAAAGGGAAAGAAATCATAAGCATGGATTTTCATTTCAGAATACGTCCTAAGTTAATCAAATTTGGTTAATTTAGTGCTGGAAAATAAAACCATGGTGTAAAAGTGGAAAAGGTAATCTTAGCGCTACCCATTTTATATTTTTATCCTAAGTTTCTAATGGATAATACTTGTTGTTGTGTAGTGAGTAATCCTTGCGCTAATCTCATTGGTGACATCCATCAATGCCTAGATCGACGATCCTTAGTGCATTTCGGACCCCCCGACCTTTCTTCCTTTAATGACAGGGGGGGTGGTCCAGAAAAGTGGTTTCCCTGCCAT
>JASDQU011402382.1:82087-94942 GCA_032191745.1 Picea mariana | reverse complement strand
TTTATGTCACTTCATTTTAACATTAGGGCCGACCTGGCACTTTCTTATTTTGTAATTCTTTTCTTTAATTATCTTCAGGGCCTACATGTACTTCCTTCTTCAATTCACTTTGTCATTTTCAAAAATTCATTTCTCCTCAACCATGAGGATCCACGTGGCGTGCCACATACCAGCAGACACAACATGATGTATATTATTCATTCATGGGTGTTGTATATGCATGTGCATTGTCCTTCATGTCCAAATACCTTTATCAATCTTGCAGTCCGAAACCCATGACTAGGGTTGACATCAATGACAACAACCAATCTTCCAACATATTGTTTGTTAATTGATCACAAATTAACTAACTTAGTCTATTTACATTTTAATTATGTTGGTAAAATGAAGAGAATTTTTTTAAATTTATTTTTTTTATATCAAATATTTTAAAACAAAAAGGAAAATTGCAATTATGAGTGGGCCTAATGGTCAAGAACATGTGTTTCCTCCTAGGAGGTGACATGTTCAAATCCATAGGAGAGTAGGGTATGTACACCTCGTAGACTTTAGTAGTCAAATCCCTTCACAAAGGGGGTTCCTTGTCCTACAACAATTGGGATCTCATATACCAATTTCATGCCTAGAGACATTAAATAGTTTCCCAACTTGTACACATATAATTAGATTAGAGATCACTTCTATAATCTTTAATTTTAAAATGCTTGTAATGGGTAGATTGATTAGTTTTTTCTAAGTGTTTATTAGTGAGTGGTTCTATTCCAATAAGGCCTTATATGGAATATTGTATGCATGTGTGTGTAAATCCCTAATGTTTGGTTGAATTGATTAAACCATATGTCCAAGGCATGCTACTTCCAAAGAGACCATAGGTCACAATTTAAAATTCAATTGAGTCCCTTAGGTTTACCAACCACAAAGGTACCAACAATAAACATAATATATGATAAATGTTTTTAACACCTTTGGCACCAAATCCCAAGATCCTCCTACCTAGACCATGGCTTCTTACACTCCACGTATAGTCTTTGAATTTACTATGGCTAAGCAAAACCTTTGAGAAGTTTTAACCCAAATTAAAGACATGAATATGTTCAGGACTTAGAGACTCTAAATATGGGAACAACAATATAAATCCAATCTTTTCTTCTGTTGCAATTTCTCCATCATATACTTTTTCATGGATTCTTGCCCCTTTTCCCAGTCAAAAACTCATATTTATACCCAGGAATGAGGTAATGGTAGTTGGAGTGTAAGTTAAGGCATGTACAAGTGTATGAATCCCATAGTCTTCACTCTTTTTTTCCAATAGAAAATTTCTCCATATATTAATATGTAGTTCTAAAGATTACATCAATACTAATGCCACCAACCTCCAGATAGTCATAGCCAAGATTCCAAAACATATAAAAGATCTGTCCCAGATCATATTACAAAGCCACATACAAACTAATGGAAAATAGACAGAGCCTCGTATAGATAGGAGAGGCCTATTCCCAACACATCTAATAATATAAAGATAAGTACCCCAAAAAAGTTGTATAAGGGATGATATAGGACCAAAAAAGGAAAAATATATTGTTCACTGCCATCATTCAGTTATAGAGGCAGAGAGTGCATGGGGGGCCCTCATGGCCATCCTGCCAAATGTTGAACTGGATCTTTCCTTCGAGAACATGAAGAGAAAGTTTGGACAGAGTATCTGCCTCCATATTTTCCTCCCTATAGATATGATCAAATTTTATAAAGGAGAAAGAGTGAATCAATTCTCTGATCTTCTTCAACCAACCCATAATATTTGCCACATTTATGTTGCAGGACTGGTTGGACCAATCTAAAATGACCTTAGAATCCCCTAAAACATGTAGTTGTGAGATGTTTAATCTCTGAGCTAAAATTAAGGAGGCCCACAAGCCGAGGAGTTCCGCCCTGGTATTAGAACCTTGGCCACAATTTAGAGTCCATCGGATAGTGGATTTTCCTGAAGTTTTAATAACGCCCCTAGCACCGCTAAGGAGTCCATTGCGTTGAGCCGCTCCATCGAACCAACAGGTTGTATCCAATATAAGCTCAAGGGTATTATTGATCTTGTGTTGAACCCAAGTACTCTCCAATAGGCAAGCATTGTCCACCATGCCCCTCACAAGTATAATGAACCTCTTTAATGTCGGCACCAAAGACTCAAAAATACACATGTTCCTTTCCATCCAAAGATTCCAACAAACAATAATTGGGAACGTTTTAAATTCCTTTTCCTTCTGAATCCCAAAGTCTTTACTAAGTAGTTTGCATTTAATGAATTTTAATTATTTTTTCCCTTTTAGAAAGGTGTTAGCATGTTAAGTAAACTCGAGGGGAGCCCATGAGATACACATAAAAAAAACTCATGGCATGTCATAAACTTTGGAGAAACCAAAGTATGGAGAGATAAAAACTTGTTCACTGATCAATAATTGGCTAGCAAGCTGCATATGGGCAAAGGCGACCTAAATAAAACTATAACAATGGTACAAAGAAATAACATTGGAAACAAAAATAAATATAAAGCTAAGTGTATAGGTATAAGATCTATTGATGTAAGGAATTATAAAGCTAAGTATATGACCTCGTGGGTTGGGGCCACCCCATTATATTGGTACTTAAGAAAGATGGGATACATGGCATTTACTTAATTTACTATTTTTATTATTTCTCATTCTTTATGACATTGTATCAAATAAATTTTGGATAAGAAATTTTAATAAAGTTTTGAAAGATGATGTTTAAGTGTATTCATGAATAGTTATGTTATAATAATGTTATAAGTAGAATGGAAAATTTGAAATTTTGATGTATAGGTATTCTAGATTATTTATAATGGAAATGAATGACATAAATGAATAAAAAGTGATTAAGAAAACCATAAGAATAGACA
This sequence comes from Picea mariana, assembly GCA_032191745.1. Lineage (NCBI taxonomy): Eukaryota > Viridiplantae > Streptophyta > Pinopsida > Pinales > Pinaceae > Picea > Picea mariana. The sequence continues at coordinate 92,028 of JASDQU011402382.1, read as the reverse complement.
ATTTTATTTTTTGAAATTTATCAACAAGTGCCTACAAATGAGAACTTTTCCACTCAATTGCAGGGATTTTATTTTAGATCCCAAAGTTGGGGCCATGTGACCATAAGGAAAAATTCCCACTAGTTTTTTTTTGTCCCAAAGGAAAAAACTTTATATTTTCAGCAGAAAATATACATTGTGAGGACCTGATAAGGTTTGTTCATAAAGTTTGTCCAAAAAATGGATCTTGAGATTAAACTGAAAGCTAGTATATGCTAAGAAAACACGACAAAATAAATAAATAAGCCAGTATAGGTCTAAGCTTCTATATTTGAAACTCCATGGCCCCTATCTCATGGCCATCCACAAAGTCATAGATATCAAGGTTGCCTAGGTGACACTGCAAAGCTTCTTTGGATAGTTGGTCAACCTTCATATTTTGTTCCCTGAAGATATGCTTTGATGTGAACCATTCCAGTGAACTCATTTCATCTTTTATTTTTTGTAAAATATTGTCAAGAGCGGGTGTGATGATGCCAATATGATCACATACCCAATCCCTCTTAAGATCTAAAGCTTTTTTATATTCTTGAAATTTGCAACGTGTATTAGTGTCCAAAGTGTTGTAAACTCACTTTGTTGTTTGATCCCCGTTGACCAAAATTTGGTCATCTACATTTTCCCGCTCCTGGAATAATAAAAAAAATGATATACATTTTTTTTTTTTGAACAATTATAAGTTCATGGCATAGCCCTCAGTCTTAGCTTCATCACACATTTTTTTGATTCAAAATATGAATTTGTATGCTCAATATATCTATATTTGTTTTTAAGTGGAAAATTATGCTTCTTCCACGTGAAATAAAACTAATTCTTGGAACTACATCTAAATGTACGAGTTCATAACCCTGTTGACAGGCGAAATTGACCATCCGTCAACTGGAAGAACGAGTCCATTCCGGGGTTTTCTAAGTAACCGAAGTTGTTTGGTGTAACTCGTTCTGATGGGTTTTGTGGCTCCGTTAGCCAATCTAAAATCCTAAAAAGAAAACAAAACAAGAAAGGAATAACTAACCAATGTTAATAACTATAACATATACATATATACATACTTTTTTATAACTTTTTTAAATGCGTTTAAGAAGAATATGAAAACATAAAGATTTGATTTATGAACAACATTTACAGTTTGTAAGTTTTACTAAAAACTCACGAAATCAATGTAAAATAATTGCTTTTGAGAAGTAGATAAATAAAGTAAATTTAAATATTTTTTGTTTTCTTTCTATAAATCTAACAAATCTTGAATTAACCAAACTATAAAACACAGATGTGCAGATAGTAAAAAACTGATCTAAACTTTCTGGTTTCATTAATACTTAAATGACTGAAATTAAAAAAAAAATGCAAAAGAGCTAACCTGAAATTAGTTTGTCTGATGTATCCATTCCTCTATATGAATCAAGAAGTCTATGGGATAAATCTGCAATAGACTTATTCTACAACTGTTTTGAATAAATTCATAAAATGTATTGGTGGCTGAAGTTTAATGACATAAAATGGAACACAAATTGAACCCTGTGATCTTATGATCGCAAATAATTACAGTAAGATAAATCTGAGTGTAATGTATTTCATTTCATCATTCAACTAAAAATCGAGGATAAATCCTATCATTCGAATTGAAGAGATGATCACAGTGTCAACATCTAGAACAACAAAATTATGGAGGATATCTATAGAAGGAGTATCTTGGAATATAAGAGATCATTGAATCTAAAGATACAAGAAATATTAATATACCAAGATTTAAATAAAACAAAACATCGACGAAACACCATTAACAAAAGGCTAAAGCCAAAATGTTGTGCGTTGTTTCATTTAGTCTTGAAATCATTCGTCCATCTTTGGTTCCAGGGAGATCTCTCCTGTCAATTACAAAATGCATGGTTTTTAAAGGGTTTTTGGGCAATCTGATCTCCCTATTTCCGAGGATAAGATTAGATCCCATAAGATCAGAACATTACAAATATGGGGGTCTACAACCACCCATGATCAAATTGTATCTTCAAAATTTATGAAAGTTTTTCCAATTTAAAAAATAAACAAAAGAAGATCACTAATCAACTATATTGAGCATGTTCCATCCCATAATATCAACATCAGATATACCATGTCCTGAAAAAATGAAATGAGAACAAGTTAAATATTTTATTAACAAACTGATTACTAAATTTTATTTAAAAATGATTTGAATTCAAACTAATTTAAAAAAAAAAAGATAAGCTACAGGTTTATGTAACTAGTTAAAATTGTAAAAATAAAAATAAAAAAAATAAAATCTAATCTATTTTATTTTCAAAATAGAAGCAAATAAAAAAACATAACAACTATTTGTTATTTCAGCCATTTGAAAAAGGAGGATCCGAATTCATGATAGTGGAATTTGTTGGTTTTTTTTTTTAATGATCATTTTATTAAACTGCTTAATCCTCTTGTTTATAAAACTCAACTCCGAGTTACCCTATTTCTTATTCTTTGGATTTTTCTTACCAGATGGTTTGTCAACAACATCTCGATATGGCTCAACAGTAGAAGCAAGAGAAACCTTCTATTTCAATACATCTACTACCTCCTCTTTCAATTTTCTGGGTATGAAATTATATCGAGGCTTTTCCTGAAAGGTTTTGCATAGGAACAAAGTTTGGTTTAGTGGATGCATGGTATTCATGTGGATTGTTACACAGGTCTTTGATAGCAAGGTTTAGCCTCTGTCTGTGATAGAACTCAACCATTTTCTATAGATCTTCAAATCCACAGAGAGAAAAATGAGAAAATAAAGAAAACTCAAATGCAACAGATTTTTTGAGAGAATACTATCCAGAAAATGAAACATACCTTTGAAATGGATTCGTTTCTGAAGAATCTGTCCACGTTGACAGTAAATGGCCCCATTTCCAAAATGGGTTTTAAAGGGTTTGTGCTAATTCGTAACCGTTTTCTCGGAAATGCTCCTGTAAAAACGTGTCTCTGGCATGCAATTACGAGGTTTTAAAAACATAAAACTTAGAGTCATTTGGTTGGATGGTAGGAGCTATAAGAATAGCTCTGAATGGATAAAAGGAAAACAACCAAATGAAATCCCTGTGTAATCATAGTCTTAACACTCCTGGTAATGAAAGCTCCGAGTACATCACACTACACAAAACCTTAACTCGTAATAAGAGGTTTGTCAATTCATTCTGCCAACCAAAACAAAGTACAAGATACGATTTCAGTGCATTTAATCCCCACATCATGTAATGGATATAGTCGATTTGCAAAGGATTGGAATGGATATGTTTTTAAATATCATAGGTGAATCGATATTTGGCATTGAAGTTGATTTACAAAGGATTCAACTAAATAAGCTTACAGTTCAAATGCAAATCAATATGAGTACTATATCAACATTCGATAAACTCCAAAAGGAAAACCATTTAAGTATGAAATATACAATACATGTAAGCACAATGAACATTTAAAAACATGTTTTTGGATACGGATATAATACAAAATTAAGTTTCCATGCTTGATTCATGCTTTTAGTCATGAATCAAGCATGAAAATGCAAGATTAAAAATAAAACAAGAATAATCAAACATCTTTTTTATAACCCAATAATCACTTTCAAATATTAATATTTACAGGATAAGGTGAAGGCAACTATAAGAGGTGTCATTTGTCAATCAAAATAGCAGAAACATGTAAGGCTGCCAACAAACCCTTAATTTCTTGAATCTTCCCGGACCCAAGTTCGAGACCCTTGTAGTTTCTTATTATTATAGCATGGCGGGTTCATTCACAACACTCGCCATGTTCCGCTTTTCTCTTCGTACTTTCCCTTGTTCCAACACTTAAAATATTTTTCAAACCTCTCTCCCCTCTCCTTATACCTTCCCTTCATTCAATACTTAAACAAAAAAAATTGTTTCCCTTCTCGTCAAGTTGGTGGACTCACCATACCCCCTCATCTCCCTCACTCTTCAACCCGAGACTCCACTCATACTCCCCCTCACATCACACTTAGTTTAATTATGCCAAAATAATCTTTACCGAAAAGTTTTACAGAAAACCTCCACTCATACTCCTTCCTCACATCACACTTATTTTAATTATGCAAAAAAAATCTTTACTGAAAGGTTTTGTAAAAAACTTGTCGACTAGTTGACAGGTTTTAACAAACAACCTATCAATTGAACAAGAACAAAACTTGTCAACCAATACCACTACCTCCTTTACTCTACACCTATCTCTAAACCTTTGTTGTAAGTTGGATTTAACTCTGAATACCTCTTCAATTTTCAAAGTTATCTATCCACCTATCCCTACTGTCCCTTTTTACCTTTGTTGTTTGTCAGGCCTCCTTTGTTGTCCCATTCGCCCAATCGGATACACCATGTTGCTACCACTACTATCCAAACTCGTAACAGAAGGATAAGGACAGATGCCCTGTGGTGACGGTGTAGGAGGCAATTGCAGCCCATTACATTGAGAGGCTATCTCCTATTTCCAAAGACTGAAAAAAAATTTGCAGACATTGATCCTCTCCCCATCTTCACTGTTGTCATTCCTTCGACCATCGCCAGATACCGGAATTGAGTTCTGCATGTACCTCCTGCAAAACACTCGACCGCATATTCGACAATGGTGTTGCCGGTTGAATAGCGTGAACTGCGAATCACATTCATAACAGACCCTGCAGCTGTGATCATGCATCCAAAAGTCCCTGGAGATATTCGACGGATCGGCTCTGCGAGGAATCCATCCCCTCACTTTCTCCACAAAGTACAGGAGCGTGCTCTCTGCGGCTTCCATCTAAATCAGTTATCCTTTGCATCACCATGATAATCGCTCTACCACATGATCACATTACATGGACCCAAAGATTCTCGAAAAAAAGTTCTGGTTCAGCTAAAATCAAAAGGGGTCTTTAAAAAATCAATTCCTAACTCGAATATCGCCATTCGAATTGCCGGAAGCGGTATTCGGATTCCTCGACTTGTTCTCCTCGCCGATTTCGTTGGAAGCTTTTTTGGAATTCCTGTCTTGCTCGCAGGAGCCGCTTGCAGTGATTTGCAGCTGCCGGAACCAGAAAACGTCGTCGTAAAACCTAGATTCTCTGGCACTCCGCTGCAGCAGAGCATCTTTAGGGCCGAGGTTCGTCAGAAAACCACCCAGAATTCTGCTGGACGCTGAGATTTCAGCTCGGCAGTAGGAAACTCTCAGTTTAGGGAGAATTTCTCCCGATTTTAAAACGAGTGAAATCACAGAATGTCGACAACGGGAAATTTTTGGGTCTCCAGGCAGTACTGTGGCCATTTAGCTATGAAAAAAGAATGAACCTGAATTCTGTAAAAACCAGAAATCCTTGCATTTGTCCACTTGGAAGTTATAATACTCCAAATTTATAGTATTTGAAGCCACAATATATGATAACAAAAAAAATCACAGAAAATTCATAAGCTGCAGTCCAGAAGACTTGAGATGCAAGTTTTCGATCAAAACATTATCGCGAAGTTGAAGTTTCGGGTCGGAAAATGGAGAATTTGGATGATCGGGAAGGCTTTCGTGGATGAATTGTCTCAGCTGGAAGCTCCAATTTCTGGTTTTTTCAAATCCTCGGTATTTCTACTATTATCGTCTATTGTAATGCTGTGAATATCTGATTATCACAGCTGCTAACTCGCTGCTGAGAACGTTGAAAGGTATTGACTGAAAATGCGTGTCATAAAATGTATGTTTGTGGTAATTTGTAATCCGTTTGTGGTAATATGAAACATTTGGTTGTATGGTTTAATACTACTTAATCATTTAAACATGGCAATTACATATCCTTACAGTAATTTTTTAATGTGATTAGGTAAATGTTAAAAAATGCATAGCCATCAGATTAGATTAGGGTTTAAGGTTAAATAAAGTTAAAAGATTATTAATTATACCCATTGTCAATAGGTGTACGCCTTTCACATAACAAGTTGGAGCACACAAATCACAGATAATATTTACATAAAAAAAAATTAATTTCTACATGAAAAGCATATCGTGTGTTAATATAGGAAAAACTTAAGATTTTTGGATTTGAGAAGAAGGAATATTTTATGATTTATATCCAGTAATAACTAAATGGACTGAGATAACAAGGCATAAATTCAATTTTTATGAACTCAATTTTTGAAAGGAAGGAAACGTTTTGTAATGATTCACTTATTTTATTTTTTTAATTTTAATAATATAGATGGTTTTAGAATCATTTTTTAATGATGAATTTTTAATTTTGTTTTGATATATATAATTTTTTTAATTTTAAAATAAGTTGAAATTTTTAAGATAAAATTGTAGAGTAAATTTTTTTATTAATGAGATGAAATATATATTTTTAAATTTTTTATTAAATTTGAATAAGATTTTAATTTAAAAAAGTATGATTTAGATTAATAAGTAAGTAAATTTAATTATTTTGTTAATATTTTTATTTAAAGTTATAATTTTATTTAATTGATGAAAATTTCGATAATAAAATTGTGTTATTTTTATTTAAATTTATAATTCTATTTAATAGATGAAAACTTTGATAATGAAATTGTGTTATTTTTAGTTAAAGTTATAATTTTATTTAATTGATGAAAATTTTGATAATGAAATTGTTTAAAGATGTTAGTATATTTTTAAAAAATCTATATTTTCAAATTTTTAAAAATATAAAAGGAGTAGGAATAACTTTACTTCAATAAAAAAAACTCACCATTAAAATTAAGTTTGTCTATTTATTAACTCACTCATTTATACATATAAAACTTTAAATGTAATGTTATAACGACATTTTTGTATTAACAAGGGGCAGTTTTTTTCAGTCCAATTTCATGCTATATAAAAGAACATAGAAAACCTTTTCCGTGACTTGGTCGATCCCGTTGTGGGCAGTGGCCAACCGTAAAATCTTCCGGCTTCTTCTCTGATTTTTTATATTATTACAATGATATTTATATATGATGTAAATAAATAAGTAGTAAAAATATGTTTTTTCAATTGAAAATTTTTAATTTTTTAATTTTTGAAGATGTTAAAATTAATCATAATTTAGTTGTTAAATAGTAATGTCATTAATTAATGTTATTATAAGTTGATTCAATATTATTATTTAAATAAAATTATATCATTTAAAATAATAAAAATTAAAAACAAAAACAATGACAAAATTTTATTACTGATAATAATAATAGTAATATGTTCGCTAATAGTAATATGTTAACCATATTTTTAAAAGTATTAATATTTTTTTTATAAAATATGTTAACTATATTAAATATACTAATATTTTTAATTATAATATTAATATGTTCATCCTATTTTTAACATATTAATATTTTTTTTTATAAAATATGTTAAATATAGTAAATATAATAATATTTAATATACTAATATTATTAATTATAATATTAATATGTTCATTCTATTTTTAACATATTAATATTTTTTTTATAAAATATGTTAAATATAGTAAATATAATAATATTTTTAATATAATTATTGTTGATTATTGTTTAAATAACCTATAATAATTTATAGGTATCATAGTTTTTATTTTATTTGTAGGAAGAAGCTGCAATATTTTGCCGATAACATCAACGTGCAAGCAACTGTTACTTCGAGAATGTTTATAGAAAATTTTAGATGATAAACATAAACCCAAAATCTTATCTTGAAGAGCTCGTTAAATATGGTCTCACTCATCAAACGATCCGTATGGGCAACCATAACCATGGAAATACAAGTTCCTAATGTCTCAATCTCATGGAAAACACATCCACGCCTCTTCCTCAGAGTCGAGATTGTCCAATTTCAAGTTCTATGTTGTGTAAGGCAGAGTCACGCTAACATCTAAGAAATTATTTTAAAAGTGAGAAGTATGAAGAGACATACAATTGTTTATTTTTATTTTTCAAATGTCGATGTTATTAAAAAAGTTTGCAATATAAATTGTCATGAATGATTTGGTGTTTACTTTTTTTTAGCATTTCTGTGATTTATTGGTTACAAAGTGAATATTTCTATATATCTCCAAGTTCCCTAGAGGAATCCAATACAGACGGATGATCGAATGAAAATGTGGCCATACCAATTGTGCCATCCCTTAACTTTGTCAGTTTGACATCTGGAACACTTTGTTTGTTCGTTCCTTGAATGAATTGAGTAAGTGGCTTTGACATGATTGTCACTTGTATAGACCTGCTAGATCCTTGTGTGGTAACCCACAAAGAAGCTGGTAAGTGCAAGCTTTGGCCACTCAATGTAGATCCCATCCTTGGAAAAGGAGTGCCACCTAAAAATGATGCCAACCCTGCATAGAAGAGAAGACAACCAATAATCATTTTTAGTTATTTGCTTACCAGATCCTAGCTCTATATCTCTCTTTTTGTGTTTCTTTGGAATTTTTCATTTGCATTGTATCTTCAAAATCTTTCTTTTCTTATGGTGCATGAATGCATAGTTAAACGAAGAGATTATTTAGAAAGATAAAGCAATGAGACTCACTGGTTGTTGTTCAATTCTCTCCATCTGAAAGCTAGGCAAGTGTACACTGGATTGAAAATGTTTTTCATAGTGATGTAATGTTGAGTTTTATTTTATGTTGTAAATGACAATTCATATGAAGAACAATGTTTTTAACTAAAATATGTTGGTTGATCATTATTCATTTTTTACAATATTTTTGTTTTGGAGTTTTTAAAGTTTTGATATCTTTAAACTTATTTATAATTTTTATTTAGTTGTATTTTAATTATTAATAAAACAAAATGTATTTTTTTATTTAAAATTTTGTAAGATTATTTTAAAGTAATAAAAAAATTTGATAGTTTTAAAATTTAAATCAATTTATAATTTCAAAAACATGAATTTCTATTGTGTTGTTTTTAATCATTGAGTTGTTGGGGTTGCACATGCATTTCTAGCAGTTCAAAAAAATATAATGAAAGTTTTCTAATATATTTCTTAGGAGTATATGATGGACATGAAGGTGCTTAGGTTAGTTTTCTTTTCTAATGCAATTCATGGTTGTTGATTGAATAGAAATTTTAAATTACTAACATATTTTATGTGTCTAATATTTTCATTAGTGAATTTTGTACTCGAATTGTTGGGGGTTGCACATGCATTTCCAACCGTTCACAAAAATATTATGAAAGTTGGCTGGTACAGTTCTTAGGAGTATATGATGGACAAGAAGATGCCTAGGTTAGCTTTCTTTTGTAATGCAATTCATGGTTGTTGATTGAATCACAATTTTAAATTACTAACACATTTTGTAGGTGTCTAATATTCTCATTAGTGAATTTTGTGTTAGGAGATAAGAGTTCACAAGGAATATGTGTAGTCTTCCAATTTACATTGGTTGCAGAGTTAGAGGTAGTAATCATGACAAGGGATCCCATATCGATGATGTTTATGGAAATGGTTTCAAAAAGGGGCTATAGTTGGTTGTTTCAAGAAAGTGGATGCCCTTAAATTTTAAAATAATGTACATTAAACTTTCCTTATGATATTACATGTAAATAATGAATATATGCATGAAGTGAATAATTGAATTCTCTTTAGGTTCAAATATGTCATGCTATATAACTCATAATTTAGGAATAAGGTTTGAGTCTAAAAAATGTTTGCCGTTAAACTATGGGAGAAGCAATTTTTTTTATATCAAAATACAAAAATCATAATTTGTAATGATAAAATGTTTTCATTATTAATAATTATATATAATTAAAATATAAAATTTATGATAAAACATTATTATTATTATTAATTCAAATTAATTTTTGTCAAATAATTAAAATTTATTTTTAAGAAAAGATAATAAATATGTAACAATGTTTGCTTCAAATTTATATAGAGGCATAATACATATATATATATATATATATATA
>JASDQU011402382.1:70691-81731 GCA_032191745.1 Picea mariana | reverse complement strand
AAGAATCTTAAAGGACAATCGATCTTAAAAGTGTATTCTTCTCTCTATTCATCAACACCTTTCAACACGTTAATTTTTCTTTCTTTTCAAGGAAAGAAATAACAAAACTTGGGGAAAAAATACAAAGTTATCACCCAAAACAAAGGAGATTGTTCTCGTGTAAACTCATTTTAATTGTAATATTTTCACAATTCCAATTAACAATAATGATATGAAAACTTCCCTCAAATAGTTGTAAATAGATTTTTGTAGATTTTGTTTAGACATATAAGAGGTCTTCATCAAAATAGTGAACTAACCTCAAATATGATCATTTTAATTGTAATAATTTTATGATTACAATTAACAACATTAATATGAAAATTCCTCTCAAATTACTTCGACATTCCCATTCACCCGCTTAAGAGGTATGCATACTCATTACCTCCCCCATATTATCCACCTGCCGCTCCCCTTATTCCCCCCTCCCTACACTACCCTTACCCCCTTCTCATTCCACTTATCCTTCCACTTTAAATTATATATTAAATAAATCATAAGACTTTCCATCAACCAATCAATTTTTTTTCTACATGGCAACCCACAATTCCACAATTGGATGACATAGAAAATATATCAACTAATCGGATGGTGACACATGGGATTGTATGAATGGTTACACATGAAAACTTATGGCATCCAACCATATTCTGGCACATGGGTGATGACTCAACGATGACTTGGCATATGTAAAGGTTGACTTGGTATTTAAAACTATATTTTATTAATCAATTACCATAGCTCCATAGTCTTCTCTTATGATTCTTATCAAGTGTATAAAACACTTTTCTCTATATACATTAAAAATTCCAACATCCCAATACATGCGGGATAAGAGTTTATGAAGAAAAGTCGAATTCTCATAAAGGGAAGAAGAAATTCAATCCAAGGGTTAGGATTGCCCTCATTAAATTGATCAATGATTGTTGAACAACGATTCTGTATAGGCCATAATTTGAGCTTCGGGTGATGGAATCGTGCAAATTTTATATCGTTGCAAATTTATTTTAACGAAGAAGATAATGGAACATGTTTTAAGGACTGCAAATTTCTATAATTTTCTCAGAAATTGAAATATCAGTTAGAAATATTTTCATACTTTGCTAATAAATCTGCTTGCCACCTCAACTTCACGAGGTCATATCTTGATATCTGAGAGTCGGATTTGGAAAGAAATTATATTTTTGGAAATATAAGACAATAACTATCACATATAAATTGGTTTCCATGGTTGAAAAGTTGGATATCCTATCCAAAAATTTAAAACAAGTCCACCTTTTTAAAATGGAAATTAATTAATTTTTTTTAAATAAAATTTTATTTAAAAACTTTTATTAAAAATGGAAAGGGACCCATTTGAAATATGCGGATGTTAATGATGTGAAATCATTAAAAAACTTAAATGAGACATTAATTAAATTGATGTTTTCAAGAATACAATTGTACGAGAAATTCAAAGGACCTAACTACTCAAGTAATTAGAAGATCTAATGTGTAAAGGGAAAGAAAGTGCTTCATCAAGGGTTCCAGAGTCAAAGGTACAGTGAAACAGATCAGAAGAATAGGGTATATAAATCAATATATAACCAAGCTTCTAATGAGAAAGTAGATATCTCCATCTTCTCCATTCCTTTCCTTCTTCTAGATTGATTTCTCATGGATTTATGTTTGCATTTTTTAGGCAAGCATGGGGTTGGGTATCTAATGTTCTTTCTTGTATTCTTCAAAGAAATTTATTGTGTGATCATGGAGAATTTACAACCATGAATGTGACTGTAAGAGATTTTGTATATTTTTGAAAATATTTCATGAATACAAATCCACAAATAATTACTCTGGGGCATGAATTCAACGATGTTTGAGATCTTGAGATTTTTAAGTGTGAGATATTTGAGATCTTGAGATTTTTAAGTGTGAGATGTTTGAAGTATGCTTATCAAATTATCTTATGTTTTAACTGCAATACTCTTTTAAAATTCTTTGAGATGATCAAAACTTTTCTCTCTTATTTCTTGTGAGAAGATATTGATATATTTACTATTTGCACATGATTAAGAGGGTTTTTTATATGATGTTGAGTACACAGATATTCTGATGTTGAAGTCTTCCTTCAATATTTTCTATTGTTAAAAGAAACCTGTTGCACATCAAGGTTAGATCAGGTCATTGAAGAACCATTTTATTAACAAATCAAAGCAATAAATATGTGGGGTTTGTTGTCTAACATTCTCCCTAGTCCCAAGTATTCAAGGATATATATTTCATCCAAAGAGGAGTACCACCTCTATAAAAATGCAGGGGGATTCATATCCTCAAGAGGTTGTCATTTCGGTCTTAACAGATTCAAACGTCAATAATCCCCTACCATGGGAATACCTTATATGCATATAATGATGTTTATTTATGTATAAAACTACCCCATCTCTGCATGTGGGGGGGAGTCCTCGATTGAAACCATCAAAGAATCCCCATGGAATCTCCTGATCAATGGCTGGCATGATCAACATTCCATTTTTTTTCCTTTTTTTTTAAGTTATGAATGATTTGCAAGTGGAATCAATAATTTCTATAACAACCTCAGTTGGTATCACTTTGTCTTGGAAAATAACTGAGTTTTGGGCCCACCATATAGAATGAACAAAGGAAGCGGGGAACGTTGGGAACTCACTAAAAGATTTGTCTTAGACCTAGTCTATGACACACCCACTCCGAGTATTCTTATCCCAAGAAGAAACATAAGGAGTAAAAGTGGATTTTTATAAAGACCATACCTGAAAAAAGAAAGGGCATGTAATAAATAAGTGATATATGGTTTCCTCCTCAGATCTACAGAGACAAAACCTGCTAGGTCCAATCCATCCCCTCTTCAATCCATTGTTCCACATAAGCATTTGATTGTTGAGAGCTAGTCATAAGGATAGCTTACATTTTATTGGAATTTTGTGTCTCCAAATATATTTCCACCACCAACAAATTTCACCACTAAAAGAGGCTTCAAACTGTGCATGATATCCTAATTTTTTTGTAAACTCTCCAGATGTTAGAATTTTTGACCAAATGAGGTAATATTTATGTTCATTAAATAGATGAATCATGGATGAGATGAGAATATTGACATATGGTTTCCATTCCTAGGATTCCTCCTCCGAGAGTCCTAAATCTATAGCCGATTTCCAACCATGTCTGACCCATTCTTATGCTTGTTGAGCATGAGCACATGCTAAGGAAAAAACACTAGCTTCATTAAGAGAAGTTATAGTTCCTTCAGAGAGTCTGTAATTTTTACTAGTGCCCCCACATGGATAAAGTCCTACTCTGATAGTTTTCCCATTCCCAATCTTCCATGCTATCCAACTACCAATAATGGGGAACATGTTAGCCAAAGCCTTCCAAATAATTAAGGACTTTGAAACAAACTTCCTTGGATCCTAGCCAATCAATAATTGATTTTCCAACAAAATATTTATCACTTATGGCCCTACCCCATAGGGATATTTTTTTCAAAAGGATCCATAGAATTTTTGGGAATAGAGACTGGCTAAACAAGTCTATATTTTTCAAGCCCCAAACTCCTAAAAGTTTAGGATTTGCAATGGATTCCCATTTGACCAAAGGGATACCTTCCAAGGATCTTTTTCCATCCCACAAGAATCTAAAGATGAGTTTACAATTTTTCTAAAGGATATTTTTTGGGATAGAATCAATAAAGGTCCAGTAAATTGAGATTCTTTCGAGCATCGATTTAACCAAGACTAATCAACCTCCACTAGATAGAAGTCTATTCACCCATATTGATATTCTAAACTCAATCTTCTTAATAAGACAAAGCCAATCCACCACCTTGTAAGCATTAAAATTAAGGAAGAAACCTAGATATTTGAGGCCTTCTTGCAAATATTTATATTGAAAGTAGAATGATTGATCAAGGAAGTGTTGGCACCCAAGTTTTTTCATTCATTTTTACGTGTGTGCACAAACAAAGTTGTACTTTATCATTCCATAGTTTTGTGCACACCCAAGGAAATGCGCAAGGAATTCCATAGAGTGTGCATTAGACCAAATTTCTTTAGTAACAAACCAATTTCAAATACTACCAGGTACGCTCTGGTTTGCATTTTTTCAGTTGTGTTGGAAAGCAAGAAGATTCCTGCCAGAATCAAGAATGGAATCATTGGGAAATATTCCCGAATGATTATTTCCAACAACATACGAAGATGCGGGGTGAACAAAAGATGGGTTGGCCAGGCAGTTAAGATTTACTAGTAACTTTGAGTCATTTTTTGATGACCCTTTCGATGTACTTCCGACGTACTTATGACGTGATGTTGTCGAGATCACGACAAACATTGGCCCCTTCAAATGTCATTTCTAGTACCATCTCACTTCCAACACATTTTCTTGTGTCGCACTTCCGACGGTTCTTACGAAAACGTGTTGTCCAAGGCTAAATTTTACAGTGATGCAAATTATTGTCGCACTGTTGATGTATATTTACATGTTCTCTTACTTCTGATGAAAACATATAGTTTACGTGTCATCTCCACTATGACAGAAAATGTTGTCACAATAGAGACAGACTAAACTATTTCGACGACACAATAATTTTTTTTAGACCTTAAACTACGATAGAAGATGTAGTCGTAATGCCGATGCCATAAATTATTCATCAACAAACTTGCCATGTCTGTGTTGGATTATTAGGAGGGGGGGTGAATCAGTAATGAGCAATTTATACCACTTATTAATCCTTTTTAACCACGATTTATATTCCTTTAACTTATTCAACAATGTTCTTCAGTTCATCAATAATATGTTATTGCATCATATAACATTAACATCCATCAATGTATAACAAACAATAATAGACACATCCACAAAATGAATCGTACACCAGTATTTTAAGTGGAAACCCAATGCAAGAGAAAACCACCGAATGCTTTTATTATATGTTTGTAAGAATTACATTCAAGGAAGCACCAAATTCCAATTCTCTAGCTCGAACCGGAAGGAGGCTCCAACCCCCGAGTTCCTTAGGCTACAACTTGAGGGAAGCTCCAACTCCCCAATTCTCTAGCTACAACCAAAAGGTTGCTACCACTCCCTGTGTTCTCCAACTACAACCGGAAGGTAGCTACAACCACCTAGTTCTTAGGCTCCAACCTGAAGGAATCTCCAACTCCCCGATTCTCTGACACCAACCAAAAGGAGGCTACAAACCCCTTCCCTTGCCTCGTCCAACCACCCTTTAATATAAATTTCAAATGTATAAATATTTTCATTGAATCAAACAATGCCATTGCCAACCTATCACTATCAACATGTACCAACAACCTATAATGACATGTACCAATCAACCTACACCAAACAACCTGTAACAACATGTACCAACAACTTGTAATAACATGTACCAACAATTTGCACCAACACAAGTGCATCAACTATGCACAACACAAAATGTCACAACAACCTATCACATCAACCTGTCCCATCAATCTCATCAACCCATCAGATCTATTCACCAAGATCAATCACCGAGACAAATCTAAACCAGATGCATAATGCCACCAAGATGTGCATCAACCAAGACTACTTGCAAACATCAACAATATGTATCACAATCAATATGTGCTTCTAAAAGTATACCAAGTCATTTATGCCACATCATCCATAAACCACGTGACAATAATACTACTAGCAAGTGCCTCTAACAATGTACCAAATATGTACCAATCATGCATAAGCTATAGATCAAACTACGATTCATCAAGATGTATCAACACCACCATACCATACACCTCACGTATGTTCCACTCATCAACTATATGTCCCAACATGTCTCTCAATCCTATACCAAAGACATATACCAATATAACGATAAAAAATTCTCTAACAATACATCAGACTATCCATAACCAAATACCATAAACCCTCACATCAAATCATGTGCCAAAACCTCATTGTTTTATAGCCTCAAGTGTATACCAATCATATATCAATACCAATAAGACTCAAACATGCACCAACAATATACTTCAATAGATATGCCTCAAAACCATTCTACAACAAGCCCTAAACTTCCAAGAGGGCATCTAACAGATTTATGAGGCAAACCCTCAACCAGATTCATAGATTCAACACTACACATATGAAAACCATACATTTTTCTTCTTGTAGTTGTGGATCTATTACAGATCTGTTTATGTAGTTGTGATTATGTTTCCGCGATTTTGTTTCTATGATTTTGTTGTTGTGATTTTTCTTTCGTGATTTTGCTTCCACAGTTCTACTGCCGCGATTCTGCTACCGTGGTTTTCCTGCCGTGATTTTTTTGTAGCGATTTTTCTGTCGCGATTTTGTTGTCGTGATTCTGTAGCCACGATGTTTCTGCTATTATTTTTCTTCCATGATTTTTCTGCCGCGGTTTTTCTACTATGAATTTTATGCCGCGATTTTGATCTATCAATAATACCTACCAAATAATCTTTCACAAATGGATATTCAATTATATTCAAAATAGGTGCTAATAAGAGAGCCTTTTCGCTCTTATTTATACTTCCATGTAGCTTCCTCAAGGGGTTATCTTCTAACTCACTTAACCCAAATTCCTTCTTTTAGGGCTAATCCACTTCTAACCACTTGTCCAGTTACAACCACTTTATCCACAAATATTAAGTTCTCCACTTTTATTTGCAAATAAATTTATTATTTAATTAATTTCTTTTGCAACCACTTTGACTTATCCACAAATAGTAAACTCACCACTTCTTGTTGCAACCACTTTATCATAATTAACAAACTCACAAATTTAATTATTTTCTTAATGCAACAACTTTACCCAAGATTAAATCCTAGTTACTATCAATTTGACTAGTACACTTCTTCTAGGAGATTCTAGAATAATTGACTTCTTTGACCTTCTAGGGGCTTCTAGATAAATCACAAGGGCTCTCCAACTTCATATGGCCATAACTCTCTAATCGTGAGGAGTTATGTGAAATTCCACATATCAACGAAAATGGCATGACATATACTATCCATCTAGAATAGTATCTCTTGAAAATTCATTATTCTTCCTTACATTATTCCTCAACGAAACATGGGTTCCTTACCCATACCTATGGAACTACCATAATGTGCTAGCGGACATACTCAAGTGTTGAAATCAATCTCTAAGGTTTGACATCAATCTACAATATCACTCTCCAAGGGTTGACATAAATGACAACCAACTATCCAACTATCCATCAATCTAGACCAACTATCTGACAATATCCCCCTTTGGAATTGATGGAAACACCAACATTGATGGAAAAACTTAGTCATGATAACATTCACGCTCATAATCCTCATCAATGTTTCTATCTCTCCCCCTTTGACATCAATGTAAAAGTGTATCTCCCTTTGGGGCTACTTCCCTTGACTAAACTCTCCTTCGGGCTGCTCCCCCTTGACTGAACTCTTCTTAGGGTTTCTCCCCTTGTCTGTACTATCCTTTGGGATTCTCCCCCTATATAGATTCCTTTGATCTTTATATGTGTTTCTAAGTCTCTGATTACTTTCTCTCCCTGCATTTGAAGAGTCTCTCCCTCTTTGGAAAAGGGTATCACTCTGATGAAATATTGAAGTCATGATGCCCATGCTCCTTTGTAACCATCGCTCCCCTTGGAATCATGCCTCTGTTATCTCTCCAAACATCTAAATCTCTTCCTTTGACTTCTATACAATATGTGGTGTAGAAAAATATAATTCTTCCTATACCTGTTGCCTTTTGGAGTTATTTTCCATTGGTGCTTCCTTGTGTAATCAACTGACATATATGAAAATCATTCAAGAATAAGCATTCAAATATTCCTACGTTATTATCATCCATTATGATGATGTTCCTTTATCTCTGAACACATCTATGAACCAGTCTCTGAATCCATGCTCTCATCCACTGTCATATATCTGTCGAAACCTTCTAAGTGTTCTTACGAGTCCATCTTTGTCCATACTGTCTAATACTATGCTACTCAAATGTCCACAATGTTGACCCATCTATCTCAGCTACTACATATAATCCCCATGTCTACTATTGGTATTACCTTAGAGTATGCAAGCCAAATGACTCATAACAATACATGCTCTGATCCAGCTTCATCTTCCTCTTCGTCGGTATATACATATTCACTTTCATTCTCTTTCTGAATTTTTTCATCTTCCTAAGTTTTGATGTCTTCTTCATCCTCCAATTGAATTCCAAAACTTTCATATTTTCCTGTAAAGTCATCGTGTTCTTGTGTTGTTGCAAATACTAAAAGTACAGTTCCTTGGACATGTTCTTCATTTACCTGCTCCTCTTGTTTTTCACTTCTTCTCCAAACCTTCTTGTGTCCCACATCAACATTTTCTTTCATGGGAGGCCTTATCATGCTTCTTCAATTTCAATTTGTGTGTCCATAGTTGTGGCATTTGTAACATTCAATATTTTTTGGGGCCACATAAGCATTTCTTGTATGATTATTTAGACTTTCATAAGCCCTGCAATATGCAACCTTATGTCCAAATTTAGTACAATAAAAACAATGACCACAAAATAAATTTACATACCTAGGAGCAAATGATTTTCCTTGTGGTGTAGTCCTTCTATAATTATGCCTTGGATTATAAATATCTTCTCTTTGGTTGTTTCTTTCATAATGATTCAATCTTCCTTTTTGCTTGAATGTAGAGGGTCTTCTGTATTCATTTCTTTCTGATTCTTGTTGACCATGATTCCTTCCTTTGAGAACTTCTGCATAACTCTTTTGTTCTTTTTCTTTCGTCATGGAGCTTGAACCTTTCTCAGTCTGCATTTGGTTGTATCTTAAGTCCAAACCTGTCATAGTATGACCTTTGATTGTTGATGATCTTATCCAATGTCTTAGTGCTATCTTGTTGCTTGTCCTTCTTCTGAAAATCTTTTGTTAGATTGATTGCTTCTTCCAACCTTTCAATCATCTTCTCCTTCTCTTCTCGCTGAATTCTAAGTATTTCTTCAATTCTTCTGTCCTCTTCTACCTAGAATTTTAACTTCATAATTACCTGGTTGACTTCCTTTGAGTTAAGATTATGAGTTATGTTTAGTTCTTTATTGAGTATCTTGTGTTTCTTTCTTTCTTTCTTTAGTTCTTCTGAGGCGCTAATTAATTCTTCTCTGAGATTGACTTCGCCTTCTTCTTCTAAACTGTCGTAGTTTTGTTTTTTAATTTCCTTAGTCATAAGTAATACCTTTTATGAATCACTGTCGGTTTCATCATCTTCACTAGATGAGGAACTGTCTTTTCTTGAGTATATATTTTTCTTGAAGGCTTTATTTTATTTTTTCCAGTTTCCCTTTTGATATCTCTTTTATTTCTTGGGCTCTTTCTCTTCATCACTATTTGAATTTTTGGCATAAGGACACGTATTTGCAAAATGACCATTTTTACCACAATTAAAACATTTCAAAAGAAGCTTACCTTTATATTTACATGTTCCATTTTGCAACTTTTGTTGGATTACTGAGAGGGGGGGTGAATCAGTAATAGAGCAATTTAATCATTTTTAACCATATAATCCAAGTGTTATATCAATGTAGAATTATCATCCAATAACTGCAGAGTAAATAAGAAATGAAGAAATGAACAATCATACACATACACAGTACACCAGTGTTTTACGTGGAAACCCAAAGTGGGAGAAAACCATAGAATGTTTTTTCTTATATGTCTTGAAGAATTACATTCATTGGAAGCACCAACTTCCTTTGTTTTCCATCTCCAACCCCCTAATTTCTTAGGCTACAACCTGAGGGAAGCTCCAACTCCCCAATTCTCTGGCTACAACTAGAAGGAGGCTACAACCCCCTATGTTCTCTGGCTACAACTGGAAGGTGGCTACAACCACCTGTCCTTGCCCCGTCCAAATTCCCTGAAGTAGAATTAGAATGATGGAACCACTATCACACTATCACTGTGAGATATACCGCTGTAAAACTATACCAATAAACCTGAACCATGCATCAACCTGTACCTCAACTTGTAATCAACCTGTACCATAAACAAGTGCATCAACCATGCACCAACCTGTACTAAACAACTTGTAATCAACCTGTACCATAAACAAGTGTATCCAACCATGTACCAAGTATGTACCAATCATGTGTCAACTACTCATGAACTATGACTCATCAATATGTACAACATCATCAACTATACACCTCATGTATGTGCCAACTCATCAACTGCTTGTCTCAACCATGTACCCAACATGTACCTTAACCAAAAGCCCNGACCTGTTTTATATGATCAAATACCTGCAAACCTTCCTTAACTTTGACAACAAGAGACTAACATCTTCATCAAACTTCTCACATGACTAGTTTTTGGATTAGTCAACAACCCTAACTTGAAATGATGATAACTTTGTACCTGTAATGAATAAATATATGAAAATGATAAACAATTTTCTTCAGTGTGTTTTATGAAATTCCTCCAGGTTTCACTACTTGGAACCTCTCAAAAAAGGAGTTATAGAAAAAATGACATACCTTGTTGAATTCTGGCTTATTCTAGAGAGCGGCCTTGTAGAGCGTGACCCACATAAAATGTTTGTTGAATCGATCTGAAACTATCACACAACATACTATAAAATATATTCTAACCAACACATTTGGTCTCACTAAATTTGGATCCGTTATGAAGAAGTTATGACATTTTTACCCGAAACACTTATTTTTTACTAGTTTCAGGACTAGCCACAAACCCTATTTTCCATGGAGTGTAACTCCAAAAATACAACAACCCACAAGAGGATTTTCTTGCCACAGATACTTGGATATGTTTCCTCAATGGAATAGAAATTTCAAGGTCTGAATCATTCTAGAATTTTTTTTTATTGTGAATTTATCCTTCCTTGAATTCCAGCCTTCTTTTCTTCACTTTCCTCAGAAATTCATCTTAGATGTCATTTGGTTACCTCAGAAACCTATAGGTATTCAAT
>JASDQU011402382.1:50751-70591 GCA_032191745.1 Picea mariana | reverse complement strand
GCAACTGGTTTGCATGGGAGTGATAACTAGTTTGCAATCTTCCATTCCGAACCTCTTTAGCATTTCTCTGATATACTTGGTTTGAGAAATAAAGATTCCTTGGTTGCTTTGACGTATCTGAAGTCCCAAAAAGAAGGATAGTTCTCCAATTAATGACATTTCAAATTCATTTTACATATCTTTTGCAAATTTATGGCTTAACCTGTCATCATCACTACCAAAAATAGTATCATCAACATAAACTTCAATTAATAAAATATTACGTTCAATTACCTTGATGTAGATGTTTCTATCTGCACTTTTTTTTTGAACCCTGTCTGCTACAGATACTTATCCAGTCTAGAGTACCATGCTCTAGGAGCTTGTTTTAGACCATACAAGGTCTTGTTTAATTTACACACATAATATGCGTTCTCTGACTGGTTGTTCAATGTAGACTTCTTCTTCAAGTTCTCCATTCAGAAAAGATAATTTTACATCCATCTGATATACTTTAACATTTTTGGAGAATGCATAGGCTAAAAGCATCCAGATTGCTTCCATTCTGACAACTGGGGAAAACGTCTCTTCAAAGTCGATTCCTTCAATCTGTGCATATCCTTTACATACCAATCTAGCTTTATTCCTTGTAACTTGTCCATCTTCATTTAATTTATTCCTAGAAACCCATTTTGTGTCGATCACATTCTTATTCTTTGGTCTTGGAACCAGTTCCCAAGTGTCACTTTTCTCTATTTGATCCAATTCTTCATTCATGGCCTTATTCCAAAATTCATCCTTCTTGGCTTCT
Source organism: Picea mariana (assembly GCA_032191745.1). Taxonomy (NCBI): domain Eukaryota; kingdom Viridiplantae; phylum Streptophyta; class Pinopsida; order Pinales; family Pinaceae; genus Picea; species Picea mariana. The sequence goes on along the minus strand of JASDQU011402382.1, from coordinate 69,801 downwards.
TCAAAACAGTTTGGTTCAATTGTAGATAAGAGTGCTAGGTGTGTTTGTTCTGGTGAACATATTTTTCTTGTAGTCTCAACTCTTGCATCTTTGTTTCCAATAATCTGATCCGAAGGATGATTCTTCTGTACTCATTTTCTAGGTGTCTTTGGAGATACTTGCTGAACTTGCTCTTCTGTTTCTGTCAGATTTTCTTCATATTCCTCTTCTACTTTATCTTCTTCTTCTTTTTCTTCGAAAATTTGCTCCATTGATTTGCTTTCTTCTTCCTTTGATTCTGGTTTTCATGTTTCATCAATTGTTACGTTGATGATTTCCACAACTTTGTTCAATATTAGATTGTAACACTTGTATGTTTTCCTTTTACTTAAGTAACCAACAAGTACTCCTTTGTTCACATGAGATTCAAACTTTCCCATTCTACCATCTTCTCTTTTGATGTAGCATTTGCTTCCAAAAACTCTGAAGTGCTTCACATTTGTTGGTCCTCCTTTCCATAGCTCGTAGGGAGTTTTATCAGTGTTGTTTCTGATCATTACTTTGTTTTGAATGTGAACTGCTATATGCACTGCCTGTGTCCAAAATATATCTGTCAATTTCGAATCCATTAGCATTGTTCGAGCCATTTCCTTTAGTGTCCTGTTCTTTCTTTCAACAACTCCATTCTGTTGAGGTGTCCTAGCAACGAAGAATTTTCTTTTTATTCCATGACTGTTGCAGTAGTCCATAAATTCATTTGAATTGAACTCTTCCCCATTATCAGATATCAAGCATTTGATTCTTGAATCCATCTCATTTTCAACCATTTCCTTGTAGATCTTGAAGTTTTCAAAAGATTATGACTTTCTCTTGAGAAAGAAAACTGTAGTCATTCTTGTATAATCATCAACTAATAATATAAAGTATCTCTCAACTTTTAAGCCCTTTGTTGTAGTTGGTCCAACTAGATCAGTATGCACAATTTCCAGTGGTCTTGCTGTTGAATATTCCTTTGATTTGAACTTGGTCTTTGTTTGTTTTCCTTGTTGACAATGCTTGTATAAAGTGTTGGTTGGTTTCATGATCTGGGGAATTTCTCTGACTGATTCTCTTTTGTTGACTTTGATAAGGTTATCAAAATGCATCTGACCCATTCTTCTGTGCCATAGCCAACTTTCATCTTCCTTTCCTAGAAAACACTTTTCATTTCCAATTTCACTTAACACATATATGTTGTTTGAAGTTCTTGCAGCTATACCGATCAATTTCCCTAAACCTTCTCTTCTTATCTCACACTTTTGTGAATTGAAAGTAACTTTATGACCTTGGTCACACATTTGACTCACACTTAGAAGATTATGTTTCATATCTTGTACCAATAGAACATTTTGTGCCTTTTTATTCTTGTTCCCAATTCAGACTGTGCCTTCTCCAATAATTTTGGATGAATTATCATTTTCGAAGGAGAGTGATCCATTTATTTCCTTTCGCAATGTAAGAAATTTGTCTCTATCACCTGTCATGTGTTTTGAGCATCCACTGTCAACATGCCAACCATGTTTCTTCTGCTTAGCTTATAGAGAGACTGTGCATTCTTCATTTCTATACTGATCTTTCTTTCTTATCCATGTCGTTTTATGAGGTTCTTGTATGTGATTGTTGTTATTCTGTTGAGGTTCTTTAGGAGGAACTGACATTCTGCAATTTTTGGCCACATGTCCAAAATTGTTACATTTGTAACATTCCACTTCAATGCTCAAATATTCAAACCTGTTGTAACTTCTTCTTTGTGTTTCACTAGGTCTTGTTGAATAACCTCTTTGTGTATGATTCTCAAAGTTGTTATTGTTCATGTCGTTAGCTCTGCAATTCACAGCTTTATGTCCAAAATTATTACATACATAACATAAACCAAAAAATATAGTTTGATACCTGGGAGTTAAAGATCTTCTAAAAGGAGGTTCTCTAATGAATCCTTCTTCTTCTTCAAGCCTATCTATCAATTGTTGATTATGAAATCTGAATCTTCTCGGTGGAGGAGTGTCCCTGTAATCTTCCTTGTATATCTTCCTATCCCATTTGATTGTTTCTGCATAGATTTTTGGATTTGTTTCTTGATCTGTTGTTTTGGAGCTTGATCCCTTTTCTGTCTGATTGTATCCAAGTCCGGACTTGTCAAGATGAGATTTTTGATTGTTGATAATGTCATCCAGAACTTTTAAGCTATTATGCATATTTTTCTTTTGAATATCCTTTCTTACTGTGAAAATCTCTGCTTCCAAGTTTCCAATGATCTTGTTCTTTTCTTCTAGTTGTTCTTTGAGTGCTTTTTCAATTCTTTTATCTTCTTCTATTTGAACCTTCAATTTTGTGATCATTTGTTCTAGTTCTCGAGTGTCCTTTTTCTTGTCTAGTTCTTCTTGTAGTTTCTTGTTTTTCTTCTTTTCACTTTTGATAACTTCTATGGCACACATTAATTATTCTCGATAGTCAACTTATGCCTCTTCAGTTTCTTCTTCGGATTCTTCATATCCTTCTTCAACTTCTTCATATTCTTCTTTGGAGTCTTCTTTGTTAGAGTCTTTTACTGCCATGAATAGAACTCTTCCTGTCTCACTGTCACTGACTTCATCTTCATCTGATGATGAGTTGTCTTCTTTGGTGCATAAGATTTTCTTGAAAACTTTCTTTGTAGTTATTTTTCCTTTATATGTGTGTTTTCCTTTTGAGTAACCTTCATCATTTATCTTTTTCTAATGAGGAAATTTGTGAGCAAATGGACCAATACCATCACAATTAAAACAAATTAAAGGAAGCTTACCTCTATACCTACCATTGGTTCCCTTGTTCAGTCTTTTAACGAAGTTGGCCACTTCTTCATTATCTTCTGAGACGTCACTGCTACTGCTATATTCTTCTTGTTGTTGTTTCTTTTGCTTTGATATTTTAGATTCTTTGAAGGCTGCTTCTTTAACATATGGATTTTCCTATTCAGTTCTCATTTCATATGTTGTGAAGATTCCATGCAGTTCATCCATGCTTATTGAGTTTAGATCCGATCTTTCTTCTAGTGTTGATATCTTAGGGTTGAATCTCATAAGAAGAGATATTAGTACCTTTTGAAAAATTATAGATTCTTTGATTTCTTCTCCCAATCCTATGATTGCATTTACTGTTTCATCGACTCGTAAGAAGTAGGCTGCAATATTTTCATCTTCCTTCATTTTTAGTTGTTCGAACTGACCTCTGTAAATTTGAAGCTTTGCTTCTTTGACCTTTGTATCTCCTTCATAAATATTTAGAAGCTTGTCCCAAATCTCTTTAGCGGATTTACAATGTGCAACTTTGGTGAATAACGTATCACTGTGACCATTCAAAAGTGAATTTTTGGCTTTGGAATTATTCTCACCAAGTTTCACAGCTTTGTCTTTTGTTGGTGGACCTGCTGGTGCTGTGTATCCATCTACAATTAATTTCCAAACTTGAAATCCCTGTGCCTATATATATGTATTCATCCTTATGCTCCAAAAATCATACTTTTGTCCATCAAACTGTGGTATTCCATTTTTGTACAAGTTTTTTCTCTCCGTGATCTACCTTTCAGTGGTTAAACTGATTTCTGAAGAAACCTGCTCTGATACCAATTGTTGGATTACTCAGAGGTGGGGTGAATCAGTAATAGAGCAATTTAATCATTTTTAACCATATAATCCAAGTGTTATATCAATGTAACATTATCATCCAATAACTACAGAGTAAATAAACAATGAACAAATGAAAAATCATACACATACACAGTACACCAGTGTTTTACGTGGAAACCCAAAGTGGGAGAAAACCATGGAATGTTTTTTCTTATATGTCTTGAAGAATTACATTCATTGGAAGCACCAACTTCCTTTGTTTTCTAGCTGCAACTGGAAGGAGGCTCTAGCCTCCTAGTTTCTTAGGCTACAAATTAAAGGAAGCTCCAACTCCCCAATTCTATGGCTACAACCAGAAGGTGGCTACAACCAGAAGGTGGCTACAACCACCTGTCCTTTCCCCATCCAACCACCCTGAAGTATAAGTAGAATGATGGAACCATCGTCACACTTCACACTATCACTATGAGATATACCACTGTAAACCTGTACCAATAAACCTGAACCATGCATCAACCATGCATCAACATGTACCTCAATCTGTACCATAAACAAGTGCATCAACCATGCATCAACCTGTAATCAACCTGTACCATAAACAAGTGCATCCAACCATGTACCAAATATGTACCAATCATGTGTCAACTACTCATCAACTATGACTCATCAATATGTACCAACATTATCAACTATACACCTCATGTATGTGCCAACTCATCAACTGCTTGTCTCAACCATGTACCCTACATGTACCTTAACCAAAATACCTCATCAATTTCATCATCCAAATATGATTTGTAACTCTTTAATAGACCTAGTGTATATTATCACATACATGCAAACCTTCCTTAACTTTGACAACAAGAGACTAGCATCTTCATCAAACTTCTCACATGACTAGTTTTTGGATTAGTCAACAACCCTAATTTGAAATTATGATAACTTTGTACCTATAATGAATAAAGTTTTGAAAATGATACACAATGTTATTCAGTGTTTTTTATGCAATTCCTCCAGGTGTCACTACTTGGAACCTCTCAGAAAAGGAGTTATAGAAAAAATGACATACCTTGTTGAATTCTGACTTATTCTAGAGAGTGACATTGTAGAGCGTGCCCCACACAATTTTTTTTTCAATCGATCTGAAATGGTTACAAAGCATACTAAATAATGTACTCTAACCAACACATTTGGTATCACTGAATTTTGATCTGTTATGAATAATTTATGACGTTTTTACCCGAAACACCTGTTTTTTACTAGTTTTAGGACTAGCCACAAACCCTATTTTCCACGGAGTGTAACTCCAAAAATACAATGACCCACAAGATTATTTTTTTACCACAGATACTTGGATATGTTTCCTCAATGTCATAGAAATTTCAAGGTCTGGATCACTCTAGAAACAAAGTTATTGTGAAAATGGTTAGATGACCTGAAAAAAACATACGTTAGAAAGCATCATCAAAAGAATTTATCCTTCCTTGAATTACAACCTTCTTTTCTTCACTTTCCTCATAAATTCGGCTTAGATATCATTTGGTTACCTTAGATACCTATAGGTATTCAATATTATCAAGTGTGATTTAAATGAGAGAGCCTTGTCTCTTATTTATACTCTCCAAGTAGCTTCCTTAAGAACATCTTCTAGGTCACTTTGCCCACTTTCCTTATTTAAGGGTTAATCCACTTCTAATTTCTCCATTAAATTTTTAATTTAAATAATTGGTTTTGTATTCACTTTGAATTATAGTGNGAGTTATGTGACATTCCAGATACCACCAGAAATGGAATGACATGTACTATCCATATAGAATAGTATTACCTGAAAATATATCAAAACTCATACCTTTATCCATCAAACAAACTTGGGTCCATTACCCAAACCTGGGTTCTCCAACTTCTCATGGCCATAACTCTCTAACCGTGAGGATTTATGTGACGTTCCACATACCACTAGAAATAGAATGACAATCATTCACTGAAAAATTCACTGGCATTCATCTCATTTTTCCACAAATAAGTATGGGTTCTCTAACCATACTTCTAGGATAACTCAATACACAAAACGTCTTCTCATGAGGGATTTCACCATAAGGGGACCACTTTGGATTTCATCCATTTCTACTTATTATAAACCATGATAAGACAATAATGAGTCATCTTTACATCAAACAATCTTGGCTTCATTACCCAACCTTTGTGCTACAGGGATTTCTTCAAGGTTTGACATCAATGACAACCAACCTTAATCAACAACTTTCTTATGAATTTTTCCATTTCTTCATCTTCTTCTAAATCATTGTTGTAACTAAATTCTGACTTTGGCTTTTGCTTGCTCTTTTTATTTTTCTTCTTGGATTCTTTGAATGGTGCTTCCTTTGTAACTAGATTTTCTTGTTCTATTCTCATTTCATAGGCTGTGAATATTCCATGTAGCTCATATGTGTTTATCGAATCCAGATCCATTCTTTTTTCTAGTTTTGAGATCTTAGAATCAAATCTCATTGGAAGAGATCTCACTACTTTTTGAGCAATTATAGATTCATCAAATTCTTCTTCCAATCCTTTAATTACATTCACTATTTCATCAAATCGTAAAAAGTAAGCTACAATATTTTCATCTTCCTTCATATTCAAGTGTTCAAATTGGCCTTTGTAAGTTTGAAGCTTTGCTTCCTTGACTTTGGTGTCTCCTTCATAAAAATTCTAAATTTTGTCCCATATATCCCTTGTGGAGTCACAATGCATAACTTTGACACATACTGAATCAACTAGACCGTTCAAGATAACATTTTTAGATTTTGAATTATTTCCTTCAAGTTTCTTTCTATTTTTATCTATTGGAGGAATGGTTGGTTCTTTGTATCCATCTACCATTGATCACCAAACATCAAATCCATGTTCTAGTACATATGTTTTCATCCTTCTTCTTTAAAATGCATAGTTTTGTCCATAAAACTGTGGTATTCCATTTTATACATACCATTTCTCTCCACGTTATACCTTCAAGTGGTTAAATTGTTTCTTGAAGGAACCTCTCTTTGATACCAATTGTTGGATTACTGAGAGGGGGTTGAATAATTAATGATAAATTTATACCACTTATTAATCCTTTTTAAGCACAATGTATATTCCTTTAAATTATTCAACAATGTTCATCAGTTGATCATTAATATGTTATTGCATCATATAACATTAGCATCCATCAATGCATAATAAACATGTTGGTTGTGGAGCCTAATTATCTTCCTGATTCAGAGGTCTTTTTTTCAAGTGTGTTTATACCCCATGAAGAATTTACACCCCAGAAGAATGTACATTCCACGCGAGGGAGTCTAGGGGGTTACCCCCCCTACAGGGTCCGGGGGGCAAGCGGGCCCCCGAAGGAAAAAATTCCTTGTAAATGTATATTTTAATTTCATTCCAAATCTGGATCGTTCATTATAAGGTCGCATATTTGACAATAGAAGTTATGTTAGGGTTTTTTTTCCCTAGAAGACAACCCTCTTTTATGAGGGAAATGTATTGCGGCTATGGATTATTGTGAATATTGTATTCTGAGTGAGGATATTGTGAGAGAAAGAAGAGGAAGTTATAACGGGTCTGTTGTAGGTTGTATCCCTTCATTTGATGGATAATAATAAAGGAAGGACCTGGCAATTTCTCTGGTGGACATATCCCACACTGGGTGAACCACATGTATCTGTGTCTCTATTGTATTGTGTATCTTCTGTGTTTTATTTCCTCATTTTTATTTTATTGTATTTCTTTGTGATCCTTTTTTTCTAACAAAAAAATAATAGACACATCCACACAATGCACAGTACATCAGTACTTTACATGGAAACCCAATGCGGTAGAAAACCACAAAATGTTTTTCTTATATGTATTTAAGAATTACATTCAAGGAAGCACCAACTTCCAATTCTCTAGCTCCAACTGGAAGGAGGCTCCAACCCCCTAGTTTATCAGATACAACCTAAGGGAAGCTCCAACTCCCCAATTCTCTGGCTACAACAAGAAGGAGGATACAACCCCCTATGTTCTCTGGCTACAACCGAAAGGTGTCTGCAACCACCTAGTTCTCAGGCTCCAACCTAAAGGAAGCTCCAACTCCCCGATTCTCTGGTACTAACTAGAAGGAGGCTACAACCCCCTTTCCTTTCCCCATCCAACTACCATTTAATATAAATTTCAAATGTAGACAACCTGTCACCGAATAAAACACTACCATTGTCAACTTGTCACTATCAACCTATGCCAACAACCTGTAACAACCTGTACCAATCAACCTGCACCAAACAACTTGTAACAACATGTACCAACAACCTGTAACAACCTATACCTACAATATGTACCAACACAAGTGCATAAACTATGCACAACAAAACATGTTACAACAACCTGTCACATCAACATGTTTCGTCAATATAATCAACTCATCAGATCTATTTACCAAAATAAATTACTGAGACAAATCTCAACCATATGCACAATACCACCAATATGTGCATCAACCAACACTACTTACAAACATCAACAAGATGTATCGAAATCAATATGTGCTTCTAAAAGTATATGTTAGGTAGTTAGAGAGGTAGTGGGGGGGGTCTAGAGGGTCCATAATGATAATAGTTGAGGGCATTCAATGTAAAGTGGACTAGGTCCACTATATTATTAAATAAGGCCCACTATGGTATTTAGATATAATAAATGAGTAGTTAGATATAATAAATGTAAGAGGACTTCTTACAATGTTCTACTTCTAGAAGATTCCTCCTCTAGAATGTTCTTAGGTGATGGTAGCACTATATAAAGGGGTTCAAGAAATATAATGGGACATGAAGAGAAGTATTGTGTTTGCAATTGAATCTCATTAGGAGGTTTCCCCCTCGAAGAGGAAAGTGAACAGGAGAGGATCCCTTCCATAATAGGATCCATTGTATGGTGTTTCCCTACCTCAAGGGTTTCTATAATAAAGTGTGGGTTCTTATATATTGTTCTTGGTATCTATTTTGGTGATTATATTTGTATATCTATGGATCTATTGAGATATTTATGTATTCAGGTCTTTGGTTCTTAAAAATTGGTATTAGAGCACTTTCCTTGGCCAAAGAAGGGAAGAAATGTTTTCCTCTTTTTGCATAAATTTTCTAGGGAAGAAAAAGAGGGTGGCACACTTCAGGTTCATATATGAAGCTTTTCGAGGTGAATTTAGCAAAAAAAATTGGGTATTTGAATTTCTCTTGGAAAAATACTCAATTTCAAAAAAAAATCAGTCGAAACGGAGTTCGGGAAGTGAAGTTATGAGCATTTTAAATTCGGTAGTTTTTCAGGGTTTTTTTGGAAAAAGCCGTGATTTTCTGTCGTAATTTATTGTTCTATTTTTTGGCATTTTTCATGACGACAGAGGGACTGCAGAGTCCATAAATTTTCAGAGGGTTCTTATATGGCTATTTCCTCTCAAACCCTCAAATAAATTCTACAAATTACTGAAGCATTCAAATCTCAATTGTATGACACATTGAATGATAGATTGAATAAATCTATAGATGGCCTCACAAACGTCCTCAATGATAGTTTTTGTAGTATTCAAGATTCATTGGATAACATGCAAGAGATATTTCTTATGAAAGACATCGGGGATGAATATAATCAAGAAATATATGCTTGGTATGATTTTGAGGCCTATTGCGATGATTGGTATCTGGATAGTTGTCATTTTTGGGATGACAACCACTTCCATATTTTATTTGATGACTCTACTCCACCTTCTGTAGAGAAAATCAATGTCCCACATCAAGAGCTAGTTATGATTACTAGCGTCCAGCCTGCATATTCTACAATGGTATTTTTCCTTCCATATTCAACTTTTACCCTTTCCCACTATGTGGATGAATATTCTTATTTGGATCCACATGATAGGTGTCAATATTGAGAGCATCATTTTCAGTCTGTTATTGGGTGCCGATATCTTCCGTGTGGAGTTCACATGATCACTTGGACATGGGACCCTGGTTTACAATGGCGGTTGGACTACTTCAACATGGTGGCTTTGATTTCTCAATGAGACCTTAGTTCTCTAGTCTACTTCAACACTATGGTCCACACTTATCCATGGGACCCTGGTATATGGTTGTATATTAAGCGTTGAGGACAACGCTTTCATAAAGGGGATGGAATGTTAGGTAGCTAGAGAGGTAGTGAGGGGGGGGCAGAGGGCCCATAACAATAATAGTGGAGGCCATTCAATGTAAGGTGGACTAGGTCCACTATATTATTAAATAAGGTCCACTATGGTAGTTAGATATAATAAATGAGTAGTTAGATATAATAAATGTAAGAGGACTTCTTACAAGGTTCTATTTCTAGAAGATTCCTCCTCTAGAATGTTCTTAGGTGATGGTAGCACTATATAAAGAGGTTCAATAAATGTAATGGGACATGAAGAAAAGTATTGTGTTTGGAGCTGAAGCTCATTAGGAGGTTTCCCCCTTGACGAGGCAAGTGAACAAGAGAGGATACCTTCCATAATAGGATCCATTGTATGGTGTTTCCCTACCTCAAGGGTTTCTATAATAAAGTGTGGATTATTCTATAATAAAGTGTGGGTTCCAAAGGAAAATAGGAGTAAGCTGGATAATAAAGCTGAAAAGTGTATCTTTATTGGTTATAAATATGGTGTGAAAGGTTATAAGCTTTGGAACCCAGAAACTAAGAAGATTGTTTACAGTCGGGATGTTATTTTTAGAGAGGTAAAAGATGTTTCCAAACAGGAATTCCTACCAAGGAAAGAAGAACCTGAGAAAATAGATATTGATTTGGATGATGAAAAATCTGAATCATCTGAAGAAGATGAAGCAGTAGAAGAAGAATAACCTCATACCCCAGTATTGAGGAGATTAGTGAGAGAAAGAAGGCAACCAAAAAGGTATAGTCCATCTGATTTTTGTTCCAATTTTTCTTTATCTATTACTGATGATGATCCCAGAACTGTCAGGGAAGCAGTGAATTAAGAGGATAGTAAACTATGGAAGAAGGTCATGGTTGAAGAAATGGATGCCTTGGATAAGAATGAGGCATGGAATATAGTTGAGTTTCCAGCTGGAAGAAAATCTGTTGGTAGCAAATGGTTGTTTAAGAAGAAGTTTAATGCAAAAGGTAAAGTGGAGAAATACAAAGCTTGGTTACTAGAAAAAGGTTATTCCTAGGTAGAGGGAATTGACTTTGGTGAGATTTTTTCTCCTGTTGCTAAGTTAACTTCTATTAGGTTTCTTTTATCTATTGCTACTACTTTTGATCTTGAAGTGGAACAGATGGATGTGAAGACAACATTCCTACATGGGGATTTGGAAGAATAAATCTACATGAAGTAGCTAGAAGGCTTTGTAGTGAAGGGAAAGAAAGAATTGGTCTGTAAGCTAAAGAAGTCACTATATGGTCTGAAGCAATCACCTAGGATGTGGTACCAAAAGTTTGACACATACATCCTTGGATTAAGATTTGTGAGAAGCAGGGTTAATCATTGTGTATATTCCAAGTAGGTTGGTAATCACTTCATTTATGTAGTATTGTTTGTTGATGACATGTTTTTGGTAGGAAATAACATGGATGTTATCAAGGAGGTGAAATCGCAACTATCCTCCAAATTTGACATGAAGGATCTCGGTGCTGCTAACTTCATTATGGGACTGGAGATTAAAAGAGATCGTGCAAACAGAAAACTCTGGTTGAATCAGAGAAAATATGTTGAGACAATATTGCAGAGGTTTAATATGCATGGAAGTAAACCGATCAAGGTTCCTATTCCTATAGGTGTAAATTTATCTACAGATCAGTGTCCCAAGACACATGAATAAGAAGAGTAAATGTCCCATGTTATGTATGCCAGTCCAGTTGACAGTTTGATGTATGCAATGGTCTGTACTAGACTAGACATTGCACATGCAGTGGGAGTTTTGAACAGGTATATGTCAAAACCAGGGAAGGATAATTGGACAACAATGAAGAAGGCCTTCAAGTATTTGTGTGGCACTACCAATTATGGATTGTGCTACCAAGGAAGACCAAGATTGGACAAAGTGGTGGACATACATGGCTTTGTTGATGAAGACTCGTCTGGAGATCTGGATCGAAGAAGATCTACAAGTGGGTATGTGTTTAACCTATTTGGAGGAGAAATCAGTTGGATGAGCAAAAGATAGGTTGTAGTGGCACTCTCAACTACATAAGTTGAATACATGGAAGCCACTCATGCAAGAAAGGAAGCAATATGGTTACAGAGATTGTGTTCAGGTATTGGGTTGGTACAAAAAGCACTGAGATTAGATTGTGATAGTCAGAGTGCAATATTCCTGGAAAAGAAACCAACTTATCATTCGAAGACAAAGCATATTGATGTTCAGTATCACTTTGTGAGAGACATGGTTGAGGAAAAGAAGTGTTATTGGAAAAGGTTGACACTTTGAAGAATGTTGCAGATTCATTGACAAAGTCTCTGAGCACAGAAAAGTTCTTCTGGTGTAAAGTAACAATGGGAATTGTTGCCCTGGATTGTTGACTATATAACCCTGTGCACTCCTGGATGCAAAGAAAACAACAAGTGGGAGAATGTTGGGTATATGTTACATTCTTTGCATGTGTGTGTTTGGGTGCATCAGGTTCAACAACTGCATCTGACGATCCCTCTAGTAGTGATATTTGTGTCGTGTGTGTTGGGTGCTTCCTAGGGGGGGGCAGGTATGGCCCCCCTAGTTACGCACAACGTTCTGCAATGGGCGGTAGCCCAGGGCCAATGGGGTTTGAGGCAACGCCTCAAAAAAAAAATTGGGGCGGTTTTTGCTATTTTTAGCAGTTTTCTAAATTTATCCTGGATTAAGGGATTAGGATTTTGGTATCTACGGAATACCTAAAAACATTGTATATATTGTATGGTGAATGGTAAAATTCGATATAATGAATATAAGAAAGGTTTTCCCGGTTGAGGGTTTCCGGTATAAATCTTTGTGTACTATGTGAATGAGCCATTATTTAATTTTTGTTTTGCTCAAGAATCTATATGCATTGCTTTATTTCACAGGTTTAAAACTTACACTCAAACCCGATGCCAAACCAGTCAAGAAAAGACCATACCACTTGAATCCTAAGTACAAAGAAAAGGTACAAAAAAGATCTAGAACGAATGTTGGATGTCGGGATCATCGTCCCTATAGAGGAGTCTGATTGGATTATCCCCATGTTTTTGCAACCCAAAAATACCAGGAAATTTGGATCTTTGTCGATCTCAGGAATTTGAATGCATCCCGCGTCCATGATCCTTTCCCAACACCCTTCACATATGAGGTGTTGGAAAATGTTAGAGGTCGCGAGGCCTACTCATTAATAGATGGGTTCTTCGTATATCATCAAGTTTTGATGACAAAAGAATATTAGGAAAAAACCACCTTTGCTATTGAATGGGGGTCATTTTCATACACATTCATTCCTTTTGTCTTAAATAATTCCCTCATAGTGTTTTCTTAGATAGTGGTAGCAACATTCAAAGAATTTATCCACAAATTTCTTGAAGTATACTTAGACGGTTGGATTGTGTTCAGTCTTTTAAAAGAACACATGAAATACCTTCGACTAATGTTGGATCATTGTTTCCAGCTACATATCTCTTTGAATTTGAAGAAATGCATCTTTTGTGCACCTTTTGGTATTTTGTTGGGTCATGTTGTGTGCAAAGATGGCTCACTAGTGGACCCATCTAACATTGCCTCAATCTTGGATATGGTGGCCCCTACTTCAGTTCAAGAAATGTGTGCCACATTGGGGCATACAAGGTACTACAGGTGGTTCATCTAAAACTATTCTCATATTTCACCCCCCTTGGAAAGGTTGATGCACAAGGATATTAAATAAAAATGGTCAATAGAATGCTAACAAAATTTCGATACCCTAAAATAAAAACTAGCTATTGTGCCCATTTTGATTTTTCAAGATTGGTTGAAGCTCTTCCATGTCCATGTCGATGCCCCATCTATTTCATTTAGTGTTGTTCAAGCACAACTAGGGGAGGGAAATACTGATCATCTGGTCTACTTTGCTAGCCAGAAATGATCTAATTCCTAAATAAATTACACTACAACCGAGCGTGATGGCCTAGCTATGGTATATGCCTTGCAAAAGTTCCACCAAAACCTATTGGGGTCCGTCTTCAAATTCTTCACTAATCATTCGACCCTCGAGTACTTAGTAAAAAAACTTGTGTTTGGTGGCCAAATATACCGATGGTTGTTGCTATTTCAAGAATTTGACTTCGAAGTCGTTGTTAAGCCGAGAAAACACATTGTTGGCTCAGACCACCTATCCAAGATTCAGATTGGGGAAGCTACCTAGAGCCTTGACGATGGACGTCCAAATGCATAGCTCTTCCAAGTGGAAGTAGTGCCAGATGAATTGGCCAAAATAACATAATTCCTTGTCACCATCCAAGCTCCTACTAAATATACTTCTGTGCAACGTTTCCAACTAGTGAACTGTAGTGTTGATTATCATTTGATTGCTGACCAATCATACAAATTGGGTGCGTATGGAACCATACGTCCTTGTGCTCTGGAACATGAATGGGACTTCCTCCTATATGAGTCACATGAAGGTATTGTTGGAGGCCATAAAGTTGGTAAGTATATTGTGTGTAAGGTCCTACGCGTTGGGCTCTAGTGGCCCTCCCTCTTCGCAGATTCTAAAGACTACAACAAACGCTACGACGTATGTCAATGAGTTGGCAATCTGAGCCGCATAGATGAGCTTCCAATATTCCCAATAACTGCACTTGATCCCTTCAAAAAATGGGAATATACTTTGTTGGGCCCATCAATCCTCACGCATGTCGCACCAGGGAAAGATACATTATTACTATAAAAAGCATCTTACAATATGGTCTGAAGTAGCACCAGTCAAGAATTGTGCAACAGAAACTGCGGTGCGCTTTATTTTTGGAAAAATCATTACCATATTCGTATGTCTAAGGGTATTGATGAGCGACCACGAGCCACATTTTTTGAACATGGCTATCCAAAACCTCACTCAAGAGTTCATGATCCATCACTAGAAGAGAAATCTTTATCATCCTCAAGCTAATGCTATGGTTGAATCTTTTAATAAAATTTTAGAACATGATTTAACCAAATTTTTTAATGTGAAGTGTGATGATTGGGATCAATGTATCCTTGCGGTATTATGGGATTACCGAAAAACATGCAAATGACTGACTAAGTGCACATTGTTCAGATTAGTATATGGAAATGAAGCGATCGTATCGCTATAATTTGTTGTCCCTAGCCTATAGGTCACCCTCGCAACTCAGATGATCGATGATCGGTCCCTCCAACACAGGTTGGATGAGATTTTGGAACTCGAGGAAGACAGAATAATGACATGATTCATTCATGTGGTGGAAAAAGAGAGATAGAAGGCCTAGAATGACCATAACATCTTCCAGAAAATCCTCCAGCCAGGATCTTTAGTTTTTTTATATGAAAGTAAATATTTGTAGCATCTTAGGAAGCTATGCATGCAGTGACTGGGTCCATTCTGTCTAGTCTACATTAGTAAAGCATGTGCTGCCAATTTGGAAACCTTACAAGGACAACAAATCAAAGGTCTCATTAATAGTAGCATGTTAAAAGTATACTATGGCCCTCAAGGGTCAACTACCATTTAATATTTTGACAACCCTCCAAATAGACATAGTAATATTAGCGTAGATTGTAAAATATTTAGCATAGATCATAGTTAGCCTAATTTAAATATTGACAGTAAAAGAATTTATGTTATTCCCATAGGCAGTATCAATCGATTGAAAAAAGGTACAGATCATCAATATTTCCACAATCTTCTTCATACTAAGTCACGTGGGTGCTGGTGACGTTTATGACACTTCCACTCTGAAAAGGGAAAATAATACCATTTGAGCCATTCACACATGCCCCATGTACACCATGGGTTGAAAATTACCCTTCTCCCATAAACCTCTTTAGTACCATCGATATAAAATATCAATATCCCCATCCTATACCTTGACCTTCACTCTCTGCTTGTCCTTCAAATTCCTACCCTCCTTCACATTCTTGCTTCCCCCTTCCTCCCCTTCCCACCTCTATATATCATGACCCTGACTATCTCACTGAAGTAATTCTTTCCTATCTCCATTCATGACTTTGTTTCTCATTTCAATACATTTATCTTGTTCTCTTATCATGGTCTATCCTATCCATCCAACCCGGTTATCTTTTCATCATGCTTCATCCCCTTTGTTGATAGGACAAGGCCCTATTCAACGTTCTGCCCATTTCCCTCCCTCCCCCCATCATCATTGCAACCTCCCCCAGAACCAGCACGTTCAGGCCAATACATCTAGTTGATATCGGTCCTGTTAACCCTACTCACCCATCTTGTCATCCAACCGCAACACCCCAGAAGTAGAGCGACAAAGACGTCCTGGTCATCGCATTCCAACAAAAAAATCCGAGAATGATGCTTTCTCTTTAGGGAACTTCACTTCTCTTTAGAAATTGGTTCTTGAGGGGGGACTTTAAACATATCCCTCATTCACCTCCACATGCACCAACGAAGGTTATAGTTCTAATGAATGAATGAAAGTAAAAATGTTCTGAAGAATGATGATTTTCTTTTTCTCACACTATCCACCCGAAAAATATGCAGTAGCTAGCTTGAGGACAAGCCAAATAATAGTGGTGGGGGCCTATTGGCACCCAAATTTTTGGGTTCAGTTTTGCTCTTGCAAACAAACAAAGTTGTGCGTGCTTATTCCATAGTTTTGTGCACACCCAAGGAAATGCACGAGGAATGACATAGAGTGCACACTAGACCAGGTTTTGTTAGTAGCACACCAACTTTAAATACTACCAGGTATGCCTCGGTCCTAGTTTTATCAGTTGTGCCAGAAAGAAATAAGATGCCCACCAAAATCAAGAATGGAACCATCGATAAATCTTCCCGAATGGTTATTTCCAGTATCATACGAAGACTTGGGGCGGCCATAAGATACGTTGTCCAGGTGGTTAATATTTCCCTTGATGTAGAGATTCTACATGGAGTGTTGGCAGGAACTAGAAGTGTGTGAGGCAGTTGTATCAGACAAGCAAGTGGAGAAGAGAAAAAAGAGATAGCACTCCCCAAGAGAGAAAGATATAAAAAGAATCCCTAAGATTAGAAGGAGGGTTGGCTATCTATGGATAGAGAGAATTTTTTAGTTAGATTAGCTATCAATCTTGATCTCTCAGAGCCTGTTGTAATATTGTAATGTTTTGAATATAATCTTGTGTTTTTTATATTTTTGAGTCCCAAGAAAGTCTCCTGGCATAGTCTATTGTAACTCCGATGTTTTGGATATCAAAGATATGAATTTTATGTTTATCATATTGATATTTCATGTGCAATGTGTATCTCTGATAGGATAGAATGCTTCCAGTAATAAATCTATGACAGTTCAAATCCATTATGTGTCTGTTATGTATGACTTAAGCATGTATGTGTATTGTTTTAATTCTTAGTTCTAAAAGAGTCTATCATACATGAGTTGCATGGATGTGACTTGTAGTAGCTTCTGGCATGTTTAACCCTTCATCTCCATCACAAGACCCTATGGTCTCTATGATCATCTTAGCACCTTGGGTGAAAACTTCCTCGGCCTTGGTCGAGGATTGATATGTCGGTGCTTTGGGTTTGTTGTTCATCAACTATGGATGAACCATGGGTCTAAACCTCCTAGTGTGAAGAAGGTCATGCACAAGATTAAAATGAGACAAAAAGAAGGTATTAATTGGATCATACATGTTACATGATGTAATAACATATTTCCTTTCATTAATTTTCATGTTTATGACTAGTTCAAATCAAGAGATTATTCTTTTCATAATTGAAATATTGGAACATGAACGAGCAAGAAAAATAAGTATATCATAAACAAATAAAATATGTGCAATGGTCATCAGATTGGAGATCTCGACGCCCCTCTTATCACCTAAAGATATAACATGTTGTATCAATTTACTTATGGATTCTACAACTAGAAGAAAAATAAGAGGAGATTGTGAAAATACGTGTATGAGGCCTCTTCTAGCCTTGAAAAAAGTAGAAGGGATCCCATTTATAAGGACCACAAAATTGACTAAATATATACATCCCATGATCCAGTTAATAGTTTTTAGACTCATGCCCAACTTAATGAGACATAGTCTGATAAATGTCCAACTATCCCGATCATAGACCTTGGATAATTCTATCTTTAATTTTATGGCCTAGATGTTCCATGTTTTTATTGAATGTAAAGATTCATGGGTTAGGGCCACCGCATAATGGATCTTCCTATTCTGAAGGAAACCAAACTGTTCTTCTAAGATGATAGAAATTAGAATGGGATTTAATCTCATTGAAATTATTTTCATGACCAACTTGTAGATAACATTACAACATGATATAGGGAAATAATATTTGAAAGAGTGAGAATCTTTCTTTTTTGGAATGAGTCATATAAAAGTCGAATTTAAATACACCTTCATGCAACCCATACATTTAGACTCTCTCACCACCTTGAGGATGTCTTCTTTTAATAGGTCGTAAAATCTGAAGTAGAATTCAACAATATAACCAACAAGACCATGACTCTTACATTTTTGCATGGAGGATAAATCCCCCAAGAAATCCATTTCAGATACTTCAACATCCAAAAATTCATTCATTTCATTTGAAATAGCTTGAGGTAACAAATTCAAAACATCCAAGGTTTCGAGAATGGGGCATCCTAGAGATTCAAAAAATAGATTTTTGAAGTAATGGACATCTTCTTTCGCTTTCCCTTTGAAGGAATTCACCATATTCCCTTCTCTATCTTCAATTTCCCATATGGAGTTGATATTTTTCCTAAAGTTTTCCAATTGATGGAAGAATTTGGTGTTATTGTCCCCCTATTCAATCCATATGGATATGCTTTTTAGTCACCATAACTCATGTTCCTGAGCCAACAATTCTCTTTTGGAAACTTCTAGTGATCTTAAGGATACAAGCTCTTCCTCAGAAAAGACACCTAAAACATTTGAATGAAAATGGAGCTTATTTTAGATTCTAATTCTTTTAGAGAATCCTCTTGTATTAAGTGATAGGATTATCATTTTTGAACCCCTAGAGGGGAATTTTTAGCTCCAAGGACCCCCTTAATGGCATTTTTTCTACCTAGTTTTATGTTGTATTTTTCTCTTTGTTGAGCCTTAGATAGGAGAGACTTTATTCCAACATGTCCAATAATAGGGGAATCCTTCACCAATCCACCTTTATAAATGTCATCCTAGGAGGATTTGATCCTTGATCAAAGCTCATAATCCTTTCTATTGTCCTCGTTTTTACAATGAGTCTCCTT
>JASDQU011402382.1:39903-50688 GCA_032191745.1 Picea mariana | reverse complement strand
GGGGGGGGGGCGGGGGCAGATAGTGAATCGGGTTGGGAGGTAAGGTAATTCAAATATGTAGGGCTAGGGAGAATATTATTAGAGGCTATTGCAGTGGCTGAAGTAGGTTCATTAGTGGAGAGGGAAACCATGTTTTGTACATCATCCGACAATACAACATCTGCCATTAAAAACACATGATTAATTATGTTCATATCAGGAAAGGTTTTAGTATTCATACCTATGGGATTCAGTGCCAATGGGGAAGTACTAACATCCACTTTTTTTGTTGTACACGAATCCAAAATATTTTCCTCCTGAGTTGTAAGCTTATTATCCTGCGAAGGATATTTTTGAACACATGTCATTTTTTGTAACTTCAACCCTCGAGGATTCCTATCGCATTGGTCCAAGAGGTGGCCTACCTACTTACAATCATAGCATCAGAATGGAATCCACCAATAATCTACAATTTTCGTCGATTTGTGTCCATGAAATACCAACTCAACATCCTCCACCAAACCATCCCAAAATTCAATTTCAACATTTATCCACACACATCAATGATCAATTTTTGTTATACAATTCTCTGCTAACTCAACAAATCTTCTAATTTTGTTCTTGATAGCATCCAAAACTTCTTTTGACTAGAACATCATGGGAAAACTAGGGAGGACGGCCTATGTTGGGCCCTCCATTTTGGAAATGCCAAAATTTTGGGAAAACACCACATGCGACCTAAAATATTAAAAGCAATATAAATAGTTAGAAGTATTGAGGGATAACTAAAAGTGTAATGACAGTGGAAGTAGTCAAATGAACTATGTGCCAGTTGGAAAAGAAGTAGAAAAATGTCAAAAGAATCGAGAACCAACAATAAGCCGAGAAGATAACATAAGAATGAATCCAATAAGTAGAAAAGGAAAAGTATAAATACGAAAGAAGTGTGACAAGAAAGGGTAAATGAGCAGATAGGAGAGCAATAAAAGTGATATCACCTCTACTATTATCATTTTTAGGGTTGGGATGTTGGACACACTTACCACACTGAGAGCGAGGGTGGGGTGGTGAATCAATGTAGGGATCTTTTTACACTTCTTTCAAAAATTTAGTTAGCAACCACTTTAAACATGTCATTCGTTCATACTTAACTACTTGCATGTATCAACAACATTAATCAATAACAGAGAACTATAAACCATCACCATAGTAAACACCAAGAACACCATATATATGTGTAATAGTTTTGTAGTATGTGTTATAGAAGACTACAATCTCTGAGTTTTATCAGTAACAACTGAAAATAGAAACTACTTCAAAAGAGAACCAACTCTCAATACAAGACTCAACTTGTATATCTCAACACTAAATGAGATGTGAGGAATCCAATTCCCAAGTACAACACCCAACTTGTAGATAGAAACCAATCCTCCAACAGGTACGCAACATCTTTATATTGCATCTCATGTATGTATGTGAAATGCCTATATTGTAGCACGTGTATGTACATGTCCTTCCCTTTGTAAGATTACGTACACCTTCAAAAAACTAGGGCATTGATTTTTCTGAACCTACAAAATTTTCACCGTCAAACTTCCTTTCTACCTCAGACTTATGAAAATTCGGATGCGTCCATGAGTATCTGCAATGAACCTTTCACCACAAAATGGATCTTCAATAGATTCAAAATAATTCATACTCATAAGAGACCCTTGCTCTCTTATTTATACTTCTCCAAGTAGCTTCATCTAGGGGTTATATCCTAGAGGAAGGTCCTTTGGTAAATACGCCAGACTATGTTTTCATTGATTTCAAGGGATCGATGTCAAAGGGTTGATGTCAAGTATTGTCATAGTGATTTGTTTGTATCATTGATGTATTGATTATGTTTTCATTGATGTAATTGATGTCAAAGCGTTGATGTCATGTGGTGTCATAGTGATGTGTATCATTAACGTCATGTCATGGTTGATAGGAATAACCAAATGGATGAAATCCAAAGTGGTCCCCTTATGGTGAAATCCCTCATGGGAAGATTCTTTGTGAAGTCCAAATGGTTAAGTGGTTGAGTAATCCCATCAGTGTGGTTAAGAAACCCAAGTTCGGTAAAGGAATAATGCAATGAAGATTAGTGAATTTGCAAGTGATATTATTCTATAGGGATAGTGTTCATCATGCCATTTCCGGTGATATGTGGAACGCTACATAAGTCCTCACGGTTAGAGAGTTATGGACATGTGAAGTTGGAGAACCCTCATGAGTTATCTAGAAGCCCCTAGAAGGTCAAATAAGTCAAATTATTCTAGAAGCTCCTAGAGTAAGTTGACCAGTCAAAGTGATTAGTCATGGGTTAAGTGGTTGCAACAAGAAAACAATTATAAATAAATTATTTTCAAATAGAAGTGGAGAGTTTACAATTTGTGGATAAAATGGTTGCAAGTGGAAAAAGTGGTTAGAAGTGGGTTAGCCCCTAACGAAGGAAGTTGGTTAGATAATAAAACCTAGAGGAAGCTACTTGGAGAAGTATAAATAAGAAATCAAGGGTCTCTTATGGGGATAAATATTTTTAGTATATTGAAGATCTATTTTTGGTGAAAGGTTCATTGCAGGTACTCATGGACACATCCGAAGTTCCATGAGTCTGAGGTAGCAAGGAAGTTTGACGACGAAATTTTTGGAGGTTTAGAAAACCTTAGTGGGCCAGGTCACATACATACATGGGTTTCAGAAGGACATGTCACGTACACATTCTTTCTAAATAATCACATGTCACATATATTTGAAAAGGCCAAGAAAATCTTGAGTAGATGCTATTGTCAAGTTCCTGAAGTTTGAAGCAAGTTCCCAGGATATCTTTCTACAAGTTCAGATCTGCTACAGAAGTTATGGTATGGTTATATGTTGTCTTGATACTTAGATTTACTCGTGATATGGTGAATTCTTGAAGCATTATTTGTATGGTTGTTATGATATTTGGATATGGTACATGTTGGGTGGTTGGTTGAGTGGCTTTATTATGATATGGTTGAGGGATATCTATGTTGTGTTACGATGTATGCATGAGAACATGCATAGGTTGTTTGATGGTGTATACTTTTTTGTGGTTGGGACAACACAGATTGGTTGTAGTGATAGGTTGGATGCAGTGACATGTTATTGGTGGATGCGATCGAGGCAGGAAAGTTTCAAAAGTGCCGAAGAATGGATGTCCTAGTTTTCTGGAGGTGTACGCAGACTGATAGAGGAAATGATACATACATACGTGTGCTGCAGTATAGGAAGGTCGCGTACCTATTGGAATATTGATTTATGTATACAAGAAGGGTCTTGTACTTGGGGATTTGACTCCTCACATCTCAGTTGGTTATGAGATCTGCAAGATGAGTCTTGTATTTAGAGTTGGTTCTCTTTTGGAGTTGTTTCTCTTTTCATTTGTTGCAGATAAAACCCAAAGATTGTAGTCTCATGTAACACATAATACAAAAATATTACACATATATCTGGTGTTCTTGGGGTTTATTATGGTGATGGTTTATAGTTCTATTTTATTGATGAATGTTTTTGATACATGCAAGTAGTTAAGTATGAATGAATAATATGTTTGAAGTGGTTTCTAACTAAAATTTTGAAAGAAGTGTAAAAATATCCCTACATTGATTCAACCCCCCTCTCAGTGTGATCAGTGTGTTAAACAATGGTATCAGAGCATGCCTTCACTATAAGCCTTACAAGCTTGAAGGATATCCATGGACATAAAAATGGATGAACATAACAATGAAGTTCCATTATTTGATGAGACATATTACTCAACATGGAGAATAAACATGAAAGGGTTTTTGAAGTCAAAAGGAACATGTGTTTAGGATACAATTGTTGTTGGACCAGTTCCTTTGAATAATAAATCAAAATTTGCAGCAATGAAGAATAATGTAGTAGCATTCAAGACCATCTTAAATGGACTCTCAGGTTATGTTAAAGAAATCATAGGAAAATGTACCTTTGTCAAGGACGTATGGCTGAAGATAGAGAAGGCATATCAAAAATGAGTCATCAATGAAGGTAAAGACTCTCCAAAATCTTATGATTGCAATACTCCTAAATGAAATGAAGTTGAATGTTCCCCTACAATTGAATAATAATATCTAGAAGTAGTTTTTGTAGAATCAACTAACAATTATCTTATAGATGAAGAGGAATATTTATTGAATATTCAAAATAAAATTATGAATTATTTAGAAGAAGTTATCATGGAAATAGGATATGGTTCAATTTCTTTTGAGTATCTTTAAAAATACACTAAGGGAGCCCTAGAAAATAAGCAAAGGCTTACCATGAAACTGAGACAAATTCTCAAGAAACAAGAAGAAAGTGAAACCAAGGAAAGGACCCAATTAGAAGAAAAAGAAGAAGAGATCAAGAGACTAAATAATGAAATAATTAGTCAAGCAGAAGAAAAAAAGAAGGTAAATGATGAGCTTAGAAAAAGCCTTGAAGAGCTTAAAGAAACAAGAGAAGTCAATGTCAATATAAAGACCCAACTTGAAGAATCCAAAAGGATAGAAGAACTATTGAAGAATCAAGTAAATGAAAAGGAATAATCATGCAATAAGCTAGAAGAAGACGTTGTTGATCTTAGAAGGAAAGCAAAGAAGTAAAAAACGTTCATGAACAACTCAACAATATTGGATGAAATCCTGGATAGTAAAAGAACACCAAATGATAAATGAGGTCTTGGATACAAAAATAAAGTTGCACACTTTGAAACTAGCACTTCTAAGAAGCATGAGCTAAGTCCTTCATTATCAAAATGTGGAAGCAAAGATTCAAGTCAAGAACCTACACAAAGCAAGTAATCTTTCAGAAGAATAGAGCAAGGAAGACACCCAGAAGCCATATTTACACCTCAAAGAAAATTCAAAAGAGAGACACCTTCAAGGTGGACACCAAGGAAAAGGTATGAAAATGTTTTTCATCATCACTACTTCTCATGTAATGAATATGGTCACAAGGCTTTGGATTGCAGACATTATGCAAGGAAAGATGTTGGAAGGTTCCATAACATTCTAACATGTTGGAGATGTAATCAAGTGGGACACATTGCTTCTCATTGTCACACCATGATATGTTACAACGACAGTGGGTTTGGTTACAAAGCTTAGGATTGTCACAAATCAAGGAGAAAGTCAATGAGGAGTTCTTCATATAATATGGAAAGAAGAGTGCATCAAACTTGGAAGGAAGACAATGTTGAAAATATGGAAGCTCAGAGTACAAGTTCTGAGAAACCAGAAAACTTTCAGAAGTGGATACACAGGCTCTTGTCCGAAAATTTGTGTATATACGCAGTCTGTCTAAAGAAAATTCACGTACATATGTGAGTTTTGAGATAAAACCCTTAGAAAGAGGGGTGTACAAATGAGTGGCAGGATGGTTTGATGGTACATCATAGTTTGTGCAGGGTCTAAGATGATATGCTTCAGGTTTTCATGTTTGTATGTGTGTTTGATGTGATGATATATGGTTTAGATTTGGAGCATATGTTTGAGGTATATTTTGGATGCATGGTACTATTCCTAGTTTTTGGATTGAGGAATATTTTGTTGAGGTACAGTGTTGGTTATGTTAATTTTTTTATTAGTGAGGTTATGGCACTTTGTTTATGAAGTACATCATGATGATGTGATGCTAGTTGGAGATATATGATTGATCTATGGAGGGACACTCTTGATACATGATTAGAGATACTATTGGTTGCTTAGTACTTGATGTAGTTAATGGTTTTGAGGTAGATTATTTTATAGTGCCTAGCAAGTACATACGTGAGATCCATTGACATATATTGTGATGTATTGTTAGAAGCATATTTTTCTGATGTCTTGGTCTATGTATTTTTCATATGGTTGAGCTACATATTGGGATATGTAGTTGATGAGTTGATTAGGTGGTGATATTGTACATCATTGATGAGTCATAGATTGATATACAATTGATGCATTATTGGTACAAACTCGGTTGTTTGTTAGAGGCACTTGCTAGTAGTATCACTAGCACATTGTTTATGGATGATGTGGCATATGTGTATGGATATCTTTATTGTGGTTCATCTTGTTGAGGTTGGTGCATGGTTTATGCACTTGCTATGGTACAAGTGGTGATACATGTTTGGTGCATGGTTGATGTACTTGTTGATGGTATATGGTACATGATTGACGCTTGATGGTTGAGATACATTTCTTGGCATATGGTTTTTGGAACTGGTTTATGATAGAGGAATATCACGAGTGTAATGACACTTGTTTGAGGTAAATGGTTGGCATGTTGTATGGTTGATGATGTTGTTGTGTTGGGTTTTTCACATGGATGAGAAAAAACACAACACTTACTTGCCTAGTTAAGTCAGCTAAACAAGATAGAGGTTTGTGAGTTGATTAGATAATCAAATACACATGAAAAAAGGAAATAGAAATTAAAAAAAAAAAATAGATGTTAGAGAATCTTGCAAGAACTAGAACCATGGAAAACGAAAAACGAAAATCATATAGCTACCAATGGATCAATGTATTGATAGGCTAGTACCGTAGAGAAAGGAAGGGACTTATGAATCCCTCTTCCTCCTTGGGAGGGATATTGAGTTCCCTAATAGAGAGCTCTTATCTTCATACAATGGCAAGTGACAATGGTGAAAAAATACAATTCCAATCCTCTTAAGAGGTGAGTGGAATGGCCATTTCTATAGTGCTTGAATGATTCAAAGAGAAAAGAGGATTCTCCAAGAAGAATTCTTGCAGCATAACAATACCTTGAATTTATTCCTTTCTTAGCACACCCATGGCATATATTTATAGTGTCCATTCATGGAAAGATACAATTGGTTCATATTGTGAACAAGTGGCCTTTTCGAGCACTTTCTAGCCCTTGACCAACCTCCAGGCTAGATTTCGCTCAGATTTGAGTGTCAAATTATGTTGGGGGTCGGACTGGAAGTGGTTGAGAAGCCGACAAGATTCTTAATTGCATCGTTCATGAAAAGTGTGTGGGTTTTCTCATAGATAGTCATGCATATTGTGCACAGTGTGCGATTAGGGTTGTGTTGGCCCACACATTCTGTGCACAGTGCACGTGCTTCCTTTGGTGAATTTGTGCACTTTGATTTTTGAACCAAGTATATAGTTTTATGCCTTTTTAATGGATTTTGGTTTTGTAGGTGTACTAATTGTTGTTGGCATTGATGTCTTTCTTCCACCATTTTTTGTAATGCTGTGAATGATTTTTCAGTGATAATAGATGCCCCCTGATGTGTGAGGTTAGGAACATACGTATAGCCGAAATACATCAATGTTTCTTTTTCTGAGAGTGCCATTTGTAAGGAAGAGTGAAGAGATGAACTACAAGAGAGGTCCACCAGAGGGAGAGGGAAAATTATGGGAATGAAACCTTTCTCTAGGAAGAAAAAATAAAATCTATATACAAATGAGGTTGGCATGCCCCATGCTCATGTCATGAAACCAAAATGTGGGATTGTAACTGAAGAGTTATGATGATGTAGATAGTTGCAGCACTCTTGGGGGCAGTTGATAATGACAAATGACAGTCCTAAATGGTGAGATGGAT
This sequence comes from Picea mariana, assembly GCA_032191745.1. Lineage (NCBI taxonomy): Eukaryota > Viridiplantae > Streptophyta > Pinopsida > Pinales > Pinaceae > Picea > Picea mariana. The sequence continues at coordinate 43,098 of JASDQU011402382.1, read as the reverse complement.
TTGAATCGAGTAATGAATGATGGTAAGAAGTGTCGATGACTCATAGGCATTGATGGCCTATCAAATTCAGAGGTCTTCAACTAGTATGGAAAGCTACAATGGTCTCATAGTAAGACCCACCTTAACATGAGAGTTTGTTGAAGTTGAATGTTATGGGGGTCAACAGAATAAAAAATAAATGATAACTCCCTTTATGTCGTTTAAGACTCATCATTGAAAAGGTAATGAGAGTCAAGATATTGTCGCCCTTTTGGAAACTGTGTTGATGTCGATAGGAAGGGAGACACGACGTCAAGAAGCAAAGGGCTTCTTGAAATCCAATGAGTAATAGATGATGTCAAGTACTGATGGGTAACATGGACAAAGTCAATATGCTATGGGACTCAAGACTTCCCTTGGTTGGGGTGTTGAGGGATGAGTGGCAACAATCGTAAAACTGGATCTAGTGTCAGGGGGATGACTAGACATGGGGTTAAAATATGCTGGAGGATAAAATGGTGGGAAAATTGAGAGATCATGGTTACATGGATTTGGGATATTCAGGGTTTGTCAAAAATACCTGTAAAAAAAAAGGGTGGATGCCCCAACCAAGGGAGACATGGGTTTATTTTCCAGGTAAAAGAAGGCCATCAGGGATGACGACTAAAAAATCTATGTAATTATGGAAACAAGGGCTTTATACAATTACCAAAGAAATAAATAATAATTTGGGTTGAGCATATAGTTACAGAAATGAGTGCCCCAGTGAAAATGGCTTGTTCTGTTTTAAGGCACAAGTTTGTGAAAGAGAACTGGTGGAGGGTGGGGGTCCCATGGGTGGGTCTCTGTATTAGGTAAATGGATGGAGGACAATCTACATATGGGAAAACTGATGGTGGATGAGATGTAGGGATAATGGAACTGTGAGGCAGTCAAAAGAACCAAATGTAGGATGATATGATCGGAGAGTCCATTGGGAAGGTTAGCAATATGATAAGAAGAAATATGGGGTTCATTCTCGGAAGTGAAAAAAACTATTGGGACTCCCAATCCTAGGGGGTGTAATCATCATGAGTTTCAAGTTGCAAAGGGGGACTATGAATGGGACAACTCATGTGGGCAAGAGTGATACCAATTGATAGTACCAAAATGTAGCATGGGTGAAGGTACTGCAAATACGAATGTAGGGACCCTAAAGGAAAATGTCAGAGGGTGTGACTGGGATATGCAATTATTTACAGAGGGAGTAATTAGATGCCAATGTTGAACATATACCTGAAGGGGTTGTAAGCTTGCTTAACAAGTACCTTCACAAAAAAAAAAAAACCAAATAACTGATGTGAAAAATATCTGATGATAAATATCATATAACAACTATTTGATCAAACTAAAGGTTAGCATGAATACCTGAACGTGGCGTGAGAAAAATAATCCTCCAGGGAAACGTGTAGATGATAACCCAAGGAATGTGATTGTGTAGATGGCTGGATCAGGATCTCATGGATGAGAATGGATTGGAAAATGAAGGCTTTGGGCTCCTGTAAAAGAATGTGGAATTTATGAAAAAGGGCCTATATATGGATGGTAGGCCCATAATGCCACCTCATTTGCACTTGAAACTATTATTGATATGGCGAGAGAGCTGTGAGGTTATTTGGAGATTACGGGAGCATGGGTCTATCGATCCGGGAGTTGTGAGAGACAGGTTAGTAACCTGATCGTTCTGCACTTTTTGAAGTTTGGGGAGGGTAGCTAGGAATTGTATGGAGGGTCGTATAGGGGGTTTTTGAGGTAGGTTCCCACTAGTGCATGGGAAAAGGAGGAATACCCGTGCATGTGTGCGTGGGTAAAACTCGATTTACTGCACATTATGTGCGGGTCTTTTCAAAACAGTCACGCATTACCAAATGTGCAGTTGTGATGGGAAACCCCGTGCATAATGTGCAACTGTGTAGGTAACAACTGTGCATCTAGGCGCGTAGGTTTGACATACATGCATGCATTGGATGCATGTCTGTATCAAGGAAAACTACGCACTCATGCGTAACTATGGGTGTGACAACTATGCATTAGTACGCAACGGTTTGAAGAATAGTTGTGCATTAGTGCACAACTGTATGGGGGAGAGCCGCGCACTATGTGCAGGATGAGGGGTGTATAAATTTTTTTATGTTTATGATTTTTGATGTATGAGATGTCTGATCAGGTGTTTTGGGTGAATGCAGGTGATCAACGGAGTTGGGTACAATGTCGATCCACTAGAAAGAGAGAGACTCGGATCGACTAAGAGAGTCTATGAGGGAGCATCCTATAGTGTGCAGACATTTGGCAGCCTGCAGGTTACTAAAGTTTTTTTACTAGCCATTGATATGGTCACATGAGTTCTTACTCCAATTTTTTATTCGCATGTGGATAAATGATCTGCAGTGCTTTGTGGTATGGGGGGAGAAGCTGACATTCTCTATAGCAGAGGACATATACTTTTTGACATGACTCCCATTCTAGGGGAGGGCATTGGTCATGGATCCCCATATACTAGGGGAGGATAGGGTAGAGACCATTGCGGCACGACATTGTTCTAGGCCGAACCCTATGTTAGGTTCAGTAGTATGAATTGAGGCCTTATATGACTTGCTGACAGAGTGAATCACGGTTATGGTGGTGAGGATATATGGATCCTTGGAAACTCAGCATATCACTGATGGTCAACTGAGGGTATTTGATGAGGTCTTGGATGGATACATGTTTGCGTCACACCTAGATGGTGTCCCAGCTGAATTGGTGTCGATGTGCCAATTCTGGTGACTTTGCCTTCAGCTCCATTTTGGTGGCATATTTCTTGGAGAGGGTGCCTCTATTGTACCCTTAGATTCTATTAGCACCATCATCATAGCGAGAGCCTCAATTGATGCGGTGGGCACATGTTTTGGATCAACATGGAAGAGGGGAGGGTGGTCATTATTTTACATCCATAGTTGCTCGAGTGTGGCGGAAAATGACATAGGTAATTTTACACTTTCCATACGCTGGTATGGACTATAGACAAGATCCTAACATGTTACTATCTCTTAGGGAGGACTGGGACCATAGAGGTATGTTTGTTATCTATTTTCTTATTTATTTTGGTAGATAGAGATGATCAGACATGTATATGGATGTTGACACCTATATCTGTGTTGTTTTTTTTATGTTGGACACCGGGATCGAGAGGCAAAG
>JASDQU011402382.1:0-32208 GCA_032191745.1 Picea mariana | reverse complement strand
CTCTGTTTTCTCTAGCACCTACTAGAAGGAAGCATCAACTCCTTGGTTTCTCTAGCACCCACTAGAAGGAAGCACCAACTCCCTAAGTGTTCCAGCACCAAATGGATGGAAGCACCAACTTCCAGTCACACAGGCACCAATCTATATAACAAAGAACAATAGTTCTCCCTTGCACCACCCTGCCACCCTAGTTTCTCTGGCTGCAACCAGATGGAAGCTACAACTCCCTATGTTCAAGCACCCACTTGAACCTCTGAGGACAACAATCCTCCCTAGCACCTCCCTACCACCCTGAAAAATAAATCTTTGCTATTATGACTTATTACAGCAATATAAAGTTCTTTAAAGGCTTACCGGTCTAATCATTGTTCTGTTACACTGCGCTGCTCTGTCTGCATCAGTGTATTTTTCATAATCCTTGCGCTTTCTGTTCTTTTGCCTTTTATGCTCTCTAAACCATGTCCCTTCAATGCACCATTCCCCTTCTATACATTTCTTCTACTACGCTTTGCTTCCTTCTTCACACCTCAATCACACTCAACAACAACACCCATTTCTTCTTTGTTCAACATTCTTATACTCTCTATGCACGTTGTGCATGCAATCTGCTTCTTGCTCTTGCATCCTCTCCACCACCAATCTCCTCCACATTGGGGTGTTTTGTCCACTTCACTCTTCCACAGTTATCCTCTCTCCTGTGTTCCACGTTGTCTCTCTTTGTTCAGCATCTCCTGCTCATTCTGAGTGTTCTACCTGATCATCATGGTAACTCTTCAACTTCTCTGGTGGTTTCACCCATGGATCCATCATCACTGGGTGTTATCTTGGGATTCCTCAACTTATCTGGCAGTTGAGACTCTTTGTCTTCTCTGTCATAGACGAGCTCATCCTCTGGCAAAAACCATCATTTGTTTCTAGTAGTTACACTATGAAGTGCAACAATAGCCCTCTGATTTTATTCAAATTCATCTGCACCATTGAATTGACTTCATTGAATCTTCCGTTCATTTAGCTATTTCGTACTTCGGCATTTCAAGATCCCCATGGTGAATATTTCGTTAATCTCCATGTCCCGATCCCCAAAACTCCAAAATGGAGCTTGTCTGCACTAGATCCTTCCTCCATCTTTCGCCGATGTGACCAATGACTGTGACCACAAGTTGAGCCAAAACGTGTCTCGCATTTTGGCATTTCGGTAATTCGGAAATCCTGTTGTGAGGCTTCTCGACTCTCCAAGTAATGATCCCCAAAAATCTGAAATGGAGCTTGGATCTTCGAGCTCTTCTCTACAACTCTTCATCAATATGACCATCGGCAGTGACCAAGGCCTATACCAAAAAAGGTGTTTTCACATTTCGGATTTCGACATTTCACATTTCGCATTTTGGCATTTTGCAATTCGCGATTTCGACATTCTTGATGTGAGAGTTCTTGACAACTCCACGTCCCGGTCTGTGAATCTCTGAAATGAAGTCAGATCAAATTTTCATCTTTTCACACTTCGCAACTTTGGGATTCCTGTCGAGAGAGTCCTTGACATCTCCAAATCCCTGTATCCGAACCTCCGGTATAGAGTCTTTGACATTTCGCGATTTCATATTTCATGAATTCGGGTTTCACAACTTTGGGACTCTTATGATGAAGAGTCTTGACTCTTGACTCCTCCAACTCCTGATATCCAAAACTGACCCCATGCTTTCGGGATTTCGGCGTTTTTCATTTCACGATTCCGGGACTCCTCATGATGAAGAGTCTTGACTCTTCCAACTCCCGGTATCTGAAACTGTCCTCCTTCTTTCGGGATTTCAACGTCTCTCATTTCGTGATTCCAGGACTCGTGATGATGAAGATTCTTGACTCTTCCAACTCCTGGTATCCAAAACTCTGAAATGGAGTTATTTCCCGGTCTGTAAAACTCTTTGTTTATGTGCCTATTTCGGGATTTCGACATTTCGTATTTTTCCATTTCGGCATTTCGACACTCTTGTGGTGAAGTGTTTTCACACTTCAACTCCCAGTATATGGGACTCTGAAATGGAGTTAGATCAACGTATTCTGGCATTTCACATATGATCTTTCCATGCAATTATCCCTGCGTTGTTGATCTTCCTTGCCTGTCTATTTGCCATCAAATAAACAAGCACACTCTGCACTATCTCTTCTGAGCTTACATTGTCCCTGTTTTGTCATCGCTGCATACTCTGATCTTGCCATCAATGACAAGCATACCTGCCTGTAAAAATGCCAACACATGACTATCTGCAATGAACCTTTCACCAAAAAATAGATCTTCAATATATTCAAAATAATTCATACTCATAAGAGACCCTTGCTCTCTTATTTGTACTTCTCCAAGTAGCTTCATCTAGGGGTTATATCCAAGAGGAAGGCCCTTTGGTAAATACACCAGACTATGTTTTCATCGATTTCAAAGGATTGATGTCAAAGGGTTGATGTCAAGTATTTTCATAGTGATGTGTTTGTATCATTGACGTATTTATTATGTTTTCATTGATGTAATTGATGTCAAAGGGTTGATGTCATGTGGTGTCATAGTGATGTATATCATTTATGTCATGTCATGGTTCATAGGAAGAACCAAATGGATGAAATCCAAAGTGGTCCCCTTATGGTGAAATCCCTCATGGGAATACTCTTTTTGAAGTCCAAATGGTTAAGTGGTTGAGTAATCCCATTTGCATGGGTAAGAAACCCAAGTTTGGTAAAGGAATAATGCAATGAAGATTAGTGAATTTGCAAGTGATATTATTCTACAAGGATAGTGTTCATCATGCCATTTCCAGTGATATGTGGAACGTTACATAACTCCTCACGGTTAGAGAGTTATGGCCATGTGAAGTTGGAGAACCCTCATGAGTTATCTAGAAGCCCCTAGAAGGTCAAATAAGTCAAATTATTCTAGAAGATCCTAGAATAAGTTGACCACTCAAAGTGTTTAGTCATGGGTTAAGTGCTTGCAACAGGAAAACAATTATAAATAAATTATTTTCAACTAGAAGTGGAGAGTTTACTATTTGTGGATAAAGTGGTTGTAAGTGGAAAACTTGGTTAGAAGTGGGTTAGCCCCTAACAAAGGAAGTTGGTTAGATAATTAAACCTAGAGGAAGCTACTTGGAGAAGTATAAATAAGAGAGCAATGGTCTCTTACGGGGATAAATATTTTGAGTATATTGAAGATCTATTTTTCGTGAAAGGTTCATTGTAGGTACTCATGGATACATCCAAAGTTCCGTAAGTCTGAGTTAGCAAGGAAGTTTGACGATGAAAGTTTTGGAGGTTTAGAAAACCTTAGTTTTCTGAATCTATACGTGGTCTGCAGTGGTCCAGGTCGTGTACATATGTGGGTTTCAAAAGGACATGGCATGTACATATGATTGCTAAATAATCACATGTCACGTATATTTGAAAAGGCCAAGAAAATCTTGAGTAGATGCTATTGTCAGGTTCCTGAAGTCTGAAGCAAGTTCCCGGGATATATTTCTACAGGTTAAGATATGCTACAAACGTCATGGTATGGTTATATGTTGCCTTGATACTTATATTTACTCATGATATGGTGAATGCTTGAAGCATTATTTGTATGATTGTTATGATGTTTTGATATGGTAGATGTTGGATGGTTGGTTGAGTGGCTTTATTTTGATATGGTTGAGGGATATCTATGTTGTGTTACGATGTATGCATGAGGACATGCATATGTTGTTGGATGGTGCATATTTTTTTTTGGTTGGGACAACATAGATTGGTTGTAGTGATAGGTTGGATGCAGTGACATGTTATTGGTGGATGTGACAAAGGCATGAAAGTTTCAGAAGTGTAGAAGAATGGATGTCCTAGTTTTCTGAAGGTGTACGTAGGTTGATAGAGGAAAGGATACATACATACATGTGATGTAGTATATGAAGGTCGTTTACCTATTGGAATATTTAATTATGTCTACAATAAGGGTCTTGTACTTGGGGATTTGATTCCTCACATCTCAGTTGGTTATGAGATCTGCAAGATGAGTCTTGTATTTAGAGTTGGTTCTCTTTTGGAGTTGTTTATCTTTTCATTCATTGCTGATAAAACCCAAAGATTGTAGTCTCGTGTAACACATAATACAAACAAATTACACATATATCTGGTGTTCTTGGTGTTTATTATGGTGATGGTTTATAGTTCTATGTTATTGATGAATGTTGTTGATACATGCAAGTAGTTAAGTATGAATGAATAATATGTTTGAAGTGGTTCCTAACTAAAATCTTGAAAGAAGTGTAAAAATATCCCTACATTGATTCATCCTTACTCTCAGTGTGGTCGGTGTGTCCAACAATGGTATCAAAGAAGGCCTTCACTATAAGCCTTACGAGCTTGAAGGAGATCTGTGGACGCAAAAATGGATGAACATAACAATGAAGTTTCATTCTTTGATGTGACAGATTACTCAGCATGGAGAATAAACATGAAAGGGTATTTGAAGTCAAAAGGAGCAGTTGTTTGGGATACAATTGTTGTTGGATCAGTTCCTTTGAATGATAAGTCAAAATTTGTAGCAAAGAAGAATAATGCAGTAGCTTTCAAGACCATCTTAAATGGACTCTCAGGTTATGTTAAATAAAGCATAGGAAAATGTACCTCTGTCAAGGACCTATGGCTGAAGATACAGAAGGCATATCAAGACTCAGTCATCAATGAAGGTAAAGACTCTCGAAAATATTCTGATTTCAATACTCTTAAATTAAATGAAGTTGAATGTTCCCCTACAATTGAAGAATAAGATCTAGAAGTAGTTTTTGTAAAATCAATTAACAATTATCTTATAGATGAAGAGGAAGATTTATTGAAGATTAAAAATAAAATTATGAATGATTTAGAACAAGTTATCATGGAAATAGGATATGGTTCAATTTCTTTTGAGTATCTTGAAAAATACACTAAGGAAGCCCTAGAAAATAACCAAAGGCTTACCATGAAACTGAGACAAATGCTGAAGAAACAAGAAGAAAGTGAAACCAAGCAAAGGACCCAATTAGAAGAAAAATAAGAAGAGATCAAGAGAATAAATAATGAAATAATTAGTCAAGCAGAAGAAAAGAAGAAGGTGAATGATGAGCTTATAAAAATCCTTGAAGAGCTTAAAGAAACAAGGGAAGTCAATGTCAATATAAAGACCCAACTTGAAGAATCCAAAAGGATAGAGGAACTATTGAAGAATCAAGTAAATGAAAAGGAATAATCATGCCATAAACTGGAAGGAGAAGTTGTTGATCTCAGAAGGAAAGCAAAGAAGTCAAAAAGGTTCATGAACAACTCAACAATATTGGATGAAATCCTGGATAGTCAAAGAACACCAAATGATAAGTCAGGTCTTGGATACAAAAATAAAGTTGCACACTTTGAAACTATCACTTCTAAGAAGCGTGAGCTAAGTCCTTCATTATCAAAAGGTGGAAGAAAAGATGCAAGTTAAGAACCTACACAAAGCAAGGAATATTTTAGAAGAATAGAGCAAGGAAGAAACCAAGAAGCCATATTTATACCTCAAAGAAAATTCAAATGAGAGACACCTTCAAGGTGGACACCAAGGAAAAGGCACGAAAATGTTTTTCATGGTCTCTACTTCTCATGTAATGAATATGGTCACAAAGATTTGGATTGCAGACATTATGCAAGGAAAGATGTTGGAAGGTTCCATAACATTCTAACATGTTGGAGATGTAATCAAGTGGGACACATTTCTTCTCATTGTCACACCATGATATGTTACAACTACAGTGGGTTTGCTCACAAAGCTCAGGATTGTCACAACTCAAGGAGAAAGTCAGTGAGGAGTGCTTCATATAATATGGAAAGAAGAGTGCATCAAACTTGGAAGGAAGACAATGTTGAAAAGATGGAAGCTTAGAGTACAAGTTCTGAGAAACCAAAAAACTTTCAGAAGTGGATGAAGAAGACTAAACAAGAAGACATGAATGAAGACATAAATAATGAGGAAATACTTACATTTTCTGAGGCATATATGGGCTCTTGTCTGAAAAGTCACGTATATACGCAGTTTGTCTGAAGAAAAGTCATGTACATATGCGAGTTGTGAGATAAAACCCTTAGAAAGAGGGGTGTACAAATGAGTGGCAGCATGGTTTGATGGTACATCATAGTTTGTGCAGGGTCTAAGATGATATGCTTCATGTTTTCATGTTTGTATGTGTGTTTGATGTGATATTATATGGTTTATATTTGGATCATATGTTTGAGGTATATTTTGGATTCGTGGTACTAACCCTAGTTTGTGGATTGAGGAATTTTTTGTTGAGGTACAGTGTTGGTTATGTTAAGTTCTTTATCAGTGAGGTTATGGCACTTTGTTTATGAAGTACATCATGATGATGCGATGCTAGCTAGAGATATATCATTGATATATTGAGGGAAACTCTTGATACATGATTAGAGGTAATATTCGTTGCTTAGTACTTGTTGTAGTGAATGGTTTTGAGGCAGATTTTTTTATAGTGCCTAGCTGGTAAATATGTGAGGTCCATTGACATATGTTGTGATGTATTGTTAGAAGCATATTTGTTGGATGTCTTGGTGTATGTATTTGGCATACGGTTGAGCTACATATTGGGACATGTAGTTGATGAGTTGATGAGGTGGTGATATTGTACATCATTGATGAGTCATAGATTGATATACAATTGATGCATGATTGGTACAAACTCGGTTGTTTTTTAGAGGCACTTGATAGTAGTATCACTGGCACATTGTTTATGGATGATGTGGCATATGTGTATGGATATCTTGATTGTGGTTCATCTTGTTGAGGTTGGTGCATGGTTTATGCATTTGCTATGGTACAAGTGGTGATACATGTTTGGTACATGGATGATGTACTTGTTGATGGTATATGGTACATGATTGATGTTTGATGGTTGAGATACATTTCTTGGCATATGGTTTGTGGAACTTGGTTTTTGATAGAGGAATATCACGAGTGTAATGACACTTGTTTGAGGCATATCGTTGGCATGTTTTATGGTTGATGATGTTGTTGTGTTGGTTTTGTCACATGGATGTGAAAAAACACAACACTTACTTGCCTAGTTAAGTTAGCTAAACAAGACAAAGGTTTCTGAGTTGATTAGATAATCAAATACACATGAAGAAAGGAAAGAAAATTAAAAAAAAAAAAAAAAAAAATAGATGTTAGAGAAGCTTGCAAGAACTAGAACCATGAAAAATGAAAAACGACAATCATATAGCTACCAATGGATCAATGTATTGATAGGCTAGTACCGTAGAGAAAGGAAGGTACTTATGAATCTCTCTTCCTCCTTGGGAGGGATATTGATTTCCCTAATAGAGAGCTCTTCTCTTCATACAATGGCAAGTGACAATGGTGAACAAATACAATTCCAATCCTCTCAAGAGGTGAGTGTAATTTCCATTGCTATAGTGCTTGAGTGATTCAAAGAGAAACGAGGATTCTCTAAGAAGAATTCCTACAGCATAACAATACCTTAAATTTATTCCTTTCTTAGAACACCCATGGCATATATTTATAGTGTCTATTCATGGCAAGATACAACTGGTTCATAGTGTGAACAAGGGGACTTTTTTGGCACTTCCTATCCCTTGACCAACCTCCAAGCTAGATTTCGCTCAGATTTGAGTGTCAAATCGTGTTGGGGGTCAGACTGGAAGTAGTTGAGAGGCTGACAAGATTCATACATGCATCGTTCATGAAAAGTGTGTGGGTTCTCTCATAGACAGTCATGCATCTTGTGCACAGTGCATGATTAGGGTTGTGTTGGCCTGCGCATTCTACGCACAGTGCACACGCTTCCTTTGGTGAATTTGCACACTTTGATTTTTGAACCAAGTATATAGTTTTATGTCTTTTTAATGGATTTTGATGTTGTAGTGTACTAATTGCTACTGGCATTGATATCTTTCTTCAATCATTGTTTGTAATGCTGTAGCAATTTTTTCGTGATAACAGATGCCCCCTAATGTGTGAGGTTAGGAGCATATGTATAGCCAAAATACATCAATGTTTATTTTTCTGAGAGTGCCATTTGTAAGGAAGAGTGAAGAGAGGAACTACAAGAGCTATCCACCGGAGAGAGAGGGAAAATTGTGGGAACGAAACCTTTCTCTAGGAAGGAAAAATAAAATCTATATACAAATGAGGTGGGCATGCCCCATGCTCATGTCATGAAACCAAAATGTGGGACTATAATTGAAGATGTATGATGATGTAGATAATTGCAGCGCCCTTGGGTGCGATTGATAACAACAAATGATGGTCCTAAATGGTGAATTGTCTCTTAATCGAGTAATGGACGATGGTAAGAAGTGTCGATGACTCATAGACATTGATGACCTATCAATTTCAGAGGTATTTGGTTAGTATGGAAAGCTACAATGGTCACATAGTAAGACCCACCTTAACATGAGATTTTATTGAAGTTGAATGTTATGGGGGTCAACGAAATCAAAAAGCAATGATAACTCCCTTTGTGTCCTTTGAGACTCCTCACTAAAAAGGTAACGAGAGTCAAGATATTTTCTCCCTTTTGGAAACTGTGTTGATGTCGACGGGAAGGGAGACATGACTTCAAGAAGAAAAGGGATTCTTGAAATCCACTGAGTATTAGATGATGTCAGGTACTAATGGGAAACATGGACAAAGTCAATATGCTATGGGACTCAAGATTTCCCTTGGTTGGGTTGTTGAGGGATGAGTGGTGTTATCACTCCAGAAGTCCTTCTCAGGTTTATATGTAGAAGAAGCCTGGTAACTTAAAATATGTTTGGGTTTTCTGTGTAGGTTGGATCAAATGGGACACATAAATTGTTGGCTATATAATCTAGAAATTCAAACGTATATAATCAGATGATACAGTTATTTCAAGAGTTATTAATCAGATGAATTATTGAATCTGGTGGGTGAAGAAAACTATATTTATCGACCTGAACAACCTCTCTCAGTTCTTTGATATTCATTTTCATTTTCCCGGGATCTACATTTCAAAACATGTGTCAAATAGGGAAATTCTGAGATCCGAAAATTAGGGCTCAGAGATGAATTCAATTATCCTAATATATGACACCTGTAGGAAAAATGAGATAGGTTATTGTTCTTTGACATGTTAGAAACAAAAATATCCTCCTGTTTCTCAAAATGATTCTCCAGTCGCTCAATATAATCATTTGAAAATGATGACTCAATAGAGTAAAACAGATTGCCCGCATGGGTGTAGACGGATTGGCAAGTGCCGTGTAAATGGAAGGAAATTTGTAAAATGAAGTCTCATGTTCGATTCTCACCCGGATTTACTCGTGCTCCATTCTTGTGGGCTGGGTGGTTTCACCTGGGGTTATAGTGGTATCCGACGGGGATCGACCCCATGTCACGCGAGTACGAGAACCGCGAGTTACCGATTCCCCCAGTGGAAAAAAAAAAACAGAGTAAAACAGACTTTTCAGCACTTTCGGTGGCTAAAATAGCCTCGACTTTCACGTTTATGCTACCGAAAGCTAGGAATTTCGGTGGCTTAGAATCCCTTTTGGGAAGGCACTTAGCCACCGAAACCTGAGTTTTGGATTTTTTGAAATAATGATCAAAATCAATGCTTTTCAAAACAAACCTAAGGCTCTAAAAAATGAACCTTAAAAAATTTAGAAATGTATTTTTCAATGATTTCCTATCACCTAAAATAAAAAAAATTGACTGTGCTATTTGAGCACATAACATATGGCTCCTTCTAAGGCTGAAAGCCTCATTGTGAGGTTTCAAAGAACCTAGTAGTTCCAGTTGCCTTTAGCAATGCGCATGGAGTCATCTAGCTTATACAACTGATCTTCTGCAAACCTGTAACTTGCCTATAGCCTTTACCATTGGGCTATGGAGTCATTTGTCCTTTAGAACTGATCCCTTACAAACCTGTAGCCTTCATGTAGCCCACCTGTAGCCTTTACAAAAAATATCTAGATCCTGGAAAACTGGATCAAATTTACTTAAAATGGAAAGTAAAAAACAGTTCTAAGAGAATAGGAAAAGATCATATTTACTAGGTCAACTCCTTATCCTAATTATCTTTATGTCCTTCAAAACCTTTGATAGCTACAATAGATCCTTAAATACTGATAGCGAATTCCAAATTGCCACCTTTTCCCAAAAGACAACTTTTTGCAAAAATTAGGTAGTAAATTTAATATTCTCCTCTTGTTGGCACCTTTTAAAACTGGAACAGAAACCCAAAAATGATGCCTTTAATTATTATCTATCATTATAAACCATCCTTGAGGCATCTAGATCAGAAAATCTCGGATCTGTGCAAAAATGGTAGCTTTATGCCCTGTGTTGTGCTTTTGGTGGCTAGGAGAGCCAAAATCCATGCCTGTAAGCCACTGAAAGCTCCTCTTTCGGTGGCTAATGAACATTTGAAATGTACTCCTAAGCCACCAAAACGTCTGCTTTATAATAGTTGACAAAATTGCAAAAATGCATTTTCTCTTAACTTACTGATCTTTAAGGCTGCTCCTTTAAGTCTTCTACAGTGACCATGCGACCTCTAACTGCGTGCACAACTTGTGTTTTGATGAATAACATACCCAAAAATGATACTACAAGCTAATAGTGATTGGTTACAATCCAATCAAATAGTCAACGATGCCTCTATTTTTAGATATTGATGCATCAAAAAGTAGATGAACATGTTCAGATATCACATTTCTCTGCTTATGTCTAGTTCCACCTTTGAACATTTCTATAATCATACATTCCCTTTCCATCTTTGTGCATGAACTATGGGCTTTCCAAACCATTGAAGAAAAATATTTATCTTTTAATTGTGTTCTTTTTATTCATGAAATCAATCAACTAAAAATGATCTAGCTGCTCATATGAAGAGATTATTTAGTTGCCTACTCCTACACTAACCAAATCTGAAAATTGGTCATGTATACATAGACTTCCATAATATCCATTGGAGCAACCTAAAAATTGAGATGGCCTTATCTCTATCAATGCTTAATACAAAGTAACCGAAAGATATCAACAATGATAAATAAACTTTCTGAAAGGTATACTCATTGGTGAATACTGATGAGTAAACAAAATCTTAAATTTTCAGAGGATCTGAAATATACAACTCCATCAAAGATGCCACCGGGTCTCTGAAAAAAAGATCAGAAGCATTATGGTTCACAAAAATTGACTGTCCTTCTATGAATGTATCTCTTCTTGTAAATATATGTCTTCTTTGATAGTCTTTATGTTGTCCCAACTGAAAACTGAAATGTTGTTGCTTCTTGCTTTCACTGATGTCAATGATAAATTTGGAATGTTCTTCCTCTGTCGGATGAAAATGCAATCTCAAGTGCCGATATGAACCTTTCTGCTTCCCTTCACCATATTTCTGTAATTTGAATTCATCATGATGATATGCTGGCCCATCACAGCTGACAGATTTTGAAATAAAATAAAAGGTATGTTCTTGATCTTCTACATTATTGTCTTGATGATGATCAAACGAAAGATGAGTTTGAAAATATGTAACATGCAAAAAAATTTGATCATCTTCTCCAACAATGATATTTTTTCAAGATATATCACTACAATTTTGATCTTCACTGCAATTTTGATCAACAAATTCATAACTAGTATCAACCACAACATGCACACATTTATGATCATCTCTCTGCTAAAAAGTAGAACTAGATGAAATTTTAGTAGACAACATGCCTTCACAAATCTCAAAATATTCTTCCTTATCACTGTATTGGTCGAATATAGGAGCATCAAGATAAGATTCTAATGATAGAGATGAAGCTTCTTGTATAGAAGTATCAACAATAAAATCTTGAAATAGATTTAGAAAAATACCGCCTTGTTCCTTATCATAATTTGAAACAACATATTCATAAGGAGAAGGAGGATATTCCCGATGCTCTAGCTGGAGATTAGACAGTCCCTGAAAATCTTTTTCTTCATGGTTACTGCAACTTCCCTTGATCTGCAAATCAGAAAACTGAGGGTTGCCCTTAGTATCTACTGCATATTCAATATTGTTACATGTTGATATCAAAATCTGCTTATCATTTTTCAAGTTTTCAAAAGAAATAGTTTGATCTTCATGACAACCATATTTAATATATGCATTTAATACAATGTCAAAAGCATCACCATGGTTTTCATAATGTGGATCAGCAAACCCTTGATCACGGTGAGAGATATCGTCTGCTACAACAAAGTCTTCATGAATATTTGGATCTTTGTTCAATAAATGGAAATCATGACAACATTCAGGATACAAAAGGTCAGCTGAAAATATGCCTTTGCAAAACAAATGAAAGGCAACATGAAAATCTGCCAAAGAGCTGATACTAGCAATAGGAAGAGACCAATACCAATCACGAGCAATTCCTTCTAATGAAAAAATGAAAAGCTTAATTTGAACATTCTCATGTACAATTTCAAGCTAATGAATAAAGTCATGAAAATCCATCAAGTGTTCAGCTGGTACTTCCCACTCTTCTCCTCAAAATCTAGGAATACTACATTCCCATTCATCTCTACTAGGCACTGCATTAGGGTAACCAAAAATACTTGAGAAAACGAAAAATGCATACCTCTTCACTAAGATCTGGTTCATTTCATACCAATGGAGTCGCCAACAAATCCGTCCTTCATGGAGTCGCCAGATAGATGATTACAATCGAAAATATGTCCAGACTTTGTCTATCATCAAATTTGGATCTTGTCGTCTCCCAAGGAAGATGAGCTTCAATCTCCTCTCCCCGGCAATGACGCCAATTTGTTATCACTCCAGGAGTCTTTCTCAGCTTGTAGGTAGAAGAAGCATGGTAACTTAAAATATGTTTGGGTTTTCTATGTAGGTTGGATCAAATGGGACACATAAACTACTGGCTATATAATCTAGACAGTCAAAGGTATATAATCAGATGAGACAATGCTTTCAAGAGTTATTAATCAGATGAATTACTGAATTTGTTGGGTAAAGAAAAATATATTTATCGACCAAAACATATATATGATGGGCCAAATAAAAATAGCAAAGGTTACTAATCAATCGTCGTTTATGAATTGACAAGGTGAGATGACAATCACCAACAATTAGAAAAACTTAGATAGAGAGTAATCCAATCATAAGCACAGAAAGTATAAGAGAACGGAAATCTGATAATAACTGAGAAAGAAGCTTGTGATCTGTATTATATAAATATGAAGGGTCTAATACAATAGCAACAGGGTCTAGTATCCAAAATTGAACCATTATTCTATAAAATTGATAGGATTTATAGCCTTTACAAGCAGTTTCAGATCCTCAAAATATGGATATGATAACCTCTTATACTATCTCAAATTCCAATTTGTGAGGTGGCTGGAAAAGACGGAAATTTTTGGAAATATTCTGCTCAAATATTGACCCATATCTCTCAAACCAAAAGTGTTGTGTACAAAATGGAAGAGGCTTTTGTATATTTGTTTGTTGTGAGAAAAAAACTCTCACAGTTCTTTGAGATTCGTCTTCATTTTTCCAGGATATGAATTTAAAAAACATGTGTCAAACAGGGAAATTCTGAGATCCGAAAATTAGGGCTCAGAGATGAATTCGATTCTCCAAATATATGACACCTATAGGAAAAATGAGAGAGTTTATTGTTCTTTGACATGTTATAAACAAAAACCTCTACCCATTTCTGAAAATGATTCCCCAGACACTCAGAATCATCATTTGAAAATGATGACTCAACATAGTAAAAACAGACTTTTTTGCACTTTCGGTGGCTAAAATAGCCCCAACTTTCGTGTTTAAGCTACCAAAAGCTAGGGATTTCGATAGATTAGAAGCCCTTTTGGGAAGGTGCTTAGCAACCGAAACCTGATTTTTTTCTTTTTTGAAATAAATATCAAAATCATTGTTTTTCAAACTTTATTACAAACCTAAGTCTCTAAAAAATGAACCTTAAAAAAATTAGAAATGTATTTTTCAATGACTTCCTACCACCTAAAATAAACCAATTTGACTATGTTATTTGAGGAGATAACAAGTGGCATCAACCGTAAAACTAGATCTAGTGTCAGGGGGATGACTAGACATGGGGTTAAATTGTGTTGGAGGCTAAAATGGTGGGAAAACTCAGAGATCATGGTTACAAGGATTTGGGATACTCGGGGTTTGTCAAAGATGTCTATAAAAAAAATAAGGTGGATTCGCTAACTAAGGGAGACATGGGTTGATTTTCCAGGTAAAATAAGTCCATTGGGGGTGACGACTAAAAAATCTATGTAATGATGGAAACAAGGGCTTTATACAATTACCAAAGAAATAAAGAACAATTTGGGTTGAGTATACAGATACAAAAATGGGTGCCCCAGTGAAAGATGGCTTGGTCTGTTTTAAGGAACAAGTTTGTGAAAGAGAACTGGTGGAGGTTGGGGGCCCCATGGGTGGGTCTCTGTATTAGGTAAATGGATGGATGACAATCTGCATATGGGAAAACTGATGGTGGATGAGATGTAGGGATAATGGAACTCTGGGGGTGTAGTCAACAGAACCAAATGTAGAATGATATGACCCGAGAGTCCATTGGGAAGGTTAGCAATATGATAAGAAGAAATATGGGGTTCATTATCGGAAGTGAAAAAAACATCAGGACTCCCAATCCTAGGGGGTGTAAGAGTGTCAAGTTGCAAAGGGGGACTATGAATGGGACAACTCATGTGGGGAAGAGTTATACCGATTGACAGTACCAAAATGTAGCATGGGTGAAGGTATTGCAAATCCAAATGTAGGGACCCTAAAGGAAAATGTCAGAGGGTGTGACTGGGATATGGAATTGTTTACAGAGGGAGTAATTACATGCCGGTGTTGAACATATACCTGAAGGGGTTGTAAGCTTGCTTAACAAGTACCTACACAAAAAAAAAAACCAAATACCTGACGTGAAAAATATCTGATGATAAAGATCATATAACAACTATTTGATCAAACTAAAAGTGAGTATGCGTACCTGAACGTGGCGTGAGAAAAATGATCCTCCGGGGAAACGTGTAAATGATAACCTAAGGAATGTGGATGTGTAGATGGTTGGATTTGGATCTCATGTATGAGAATGGATCAAAAAATGGAGGCTTTGGGCTCTTGTAAAAGAATGTGGAAGTTGGGAAAAAAGGCCTATATATGGATGGTGGGCCCACAATGCCACCTCATTTGCACCTGACACTATTGTTGATCTCACGAGAGAGTTGTGAGGTGATTTGGAGATTACGGGAGCGTGGGGCTATCGATCTGGGAGTTGAGAGAGATAGGTCGGTAACCTTATTGTCTTTCACTTTTTGAATTTGGGGGAGGGTAGCTAGGAATTGTACAGAGGGTTGTACATGGGGTTTTTGAGGTAGGTTCCCACTAGTGCGCAGGAAAAGGAGGAATACGTGTGCATGTGTGCGTGGTTAAAAATTGGTTTCTTGCACATTATGTGTGGGTCTTTTCAAAATAGTCGCACATTATTGAATGTGCGGTTGTGATGGGAAACCCCGCGCATAATGTGTGACTATGTAGGTAACAACCACACATATAGGTGTGTAGGTTTGACAGACATGTGCGCACTGGATGCACGTCTATATCGAGGAAAATTGTGCACTCATGCACAACTGTGGGTGTGATAGTTATGCATTAGTGCACAACTATTTGAAGAATAGTCACGCATATATGCGCAATTGTATGAGGGAGAGCCGCGCACTATGTGCAGGATGAGGGGTGTGTGAATTTTTTATGTTTATGATTTTTGATGTATGAGATGTCTGATCAGATGTTTTGGGTGAATGTAGGTGATCAATGGAGTTGGGTACGATGTTGGTCCACTGGAAAGAGAGAGACTGGTATCGAATGAGAGAGTCTGTGAGGGAGAAACCTATAGTGTGCAGACATTTGGCAGCCTATGGGTTACTAAAGTTTTTTTTTTGTCCATTGATACGGTCGCAGGAGTTCTTACTCCAAGTTTTTATTCACATGTGGAGCACTGATCTGCAGTGCTTCGTGGTATGGGTGGAGCAACTGACGTTCTCTGCAATAGAGGACATATAGTTTTTGACATGACTCCCATTCCAAGGGAGGGCATTGGTCATGGATCCCCATCTACTAGTGGAGGACATGGTAGAGACCATTGAGGCACAACATTGTTCCAGGCCGAACCCTATGTCGGGTTCGGTAATACGGATTAAGGCCTTATATGATTTGTTGATAGAGTGAATCACCATTATGGTGGTGAGGATATATGGATCCTTGGGCACTTGGCGTATCACTGATGTTCATCTGAAAGTATTTGAGGAGGTCTTGGATGGATACATGTTTTCATCACCCCTGGATGGTGTCCCAGTTGAACTGGTGTCAGTGTACCGAATCCAGTGACTTTGCCTTCGGGTCATTTTTGGTGGCCTGGTTCTTGGAGAGGGTGCCTCTATTGCACCCTTGGATTCTATTGGCACCAACATCGTGGTGAGAGCCTTGATTGATGTGGTGGGCACATGTTTTGGATCGACACGGAAGAGGGGAGGGTGGTCATTATTTTACGTCCATAGTTTCTCGAATGTGGTGGAAAATGCCATAGGTAATTGTACACTTTCCATACACTGGTATGGACTACAAACATGATCCTGACATGGTACTACCTCCTGGGGAGGACTGGGACCATAGAGGCATGTGTGTTATCTATTTTTTTATTTTATTTTGGTAGATAGAGTTGATCAGACATGTATATGGATGTTGACACTATATCTGTGTTGTTTTGTTGATGTTGGACCCTGGGGTTGAGAGACGGAGGTCATCTAGGATCCATATCGACAAGAGCCCACAGAGGTGAGGGTCGGGCAGAGGCGTCGTCGGGATGATGCAGGTGCGAGACCATCGAGAGAGAAGGGGGGGGTGAATCAATGTAGGGATATTTTTACACTTCTTTCAAAAATTTAGTTAGAAACCACCTTAAACATGTCATTTGTTCATACTTAACTACTTGCATGTATCAACAACATTCATCAATAATAGAGAACTATAAACCATCACCATAGTAAACACCAATAACACCATATATGTGTGTAATATGTTTTTAGTATGTGTTACAGGAGACTACAATCTCTGATTTTTGTCAGTAGCCACTGAAAATAGAAACTAATTCAAAAGAGCACCAACTCTCAATACAAGAATCAACTTGCAGATCTCAACACCAACTGAGATTTGAGGAATCCAATCCCCGAGTACAACACCCAACTTGCAGATAGAAACCAATCCTCCAACTAGTATGCAACATGTTTATATTGCATCCCACGTATGTATGTGACCTACCTATATTGTAGCACGTGTATGTACGTGTCCTTCACTCTATCAGCCTACATACACCTTCATAAAACTATGACATTGATTTTTCTGAACCTACGAAACTTGTACCGTCAAACTTCCTTTCTACCTCAGACTTACGAAAATTCTGATGCGTCCATGAGTATCTGCAATGAACCTTTCACCACAAAATAGATCTTCAATATATTCAAAATAATTCATACTCATAAGAGATCGTTGCTCTCTTATTTATGCTTCTCTAAGTAGCTTCATCTAGGGGTTATATCCTAGAGGAAGGTCCTTTGGTAAATAAGCCAGACTATGTTTTCATTGATTTCAAAGGATTGATGTCAAAAGGTTATTGTCAAGTATTTTCATAGTGATATGTTTATATCATTGACGTATTGATTATGTTGTCATTGATGTAATTGATGTCAAAGGGATGATGTCATGTGGTGTCATAGTGATGTGTATCATTGATGTCATGTCATGGTTCATAGGAAGAACCAAATGGATGAACTCCAAATTGGTCCCCTTATGGTGAAATCCCTCACGGGAAGATACTTTGTGAAGTCCAAATGGTTAAGTGGTTAAGTAATCCCATCAGTGTGGTTAAGATACCCAAGTTTGGTAAAGGAATAATTCAATGAAGATTAGTGAATTTCCAAGTGATAGTATTCTATAGGGATAATGTTCATCATGCCATTTCCGGTGATATGTGGAATGTTACATAAATCCTCATGGTTAGAGAGTTATGGCCATGTGAAGTTGGAGAACCTCATCATTCATGAGTTATCTAGAAGTCCCTAGAAGGTCAAATAAGTCAAATTATTCTAGAAGCTCCTAGAATAAGTTGACCAATCAAAGTGGTTAGTCATGGGTTAAGTGATTGCAAAAAGAAAACAATTATAAATAAATTATTTTCAACTAGAAGTGGAGAGTTTACTATTTGTGGATAAAGTGGTTGTAAGTGGAAAAAGTGGTTAGAAGCAGGTTATCCCCTAACAAAGGAAGTTGGTTAGATAATAAAACCTAGAGGAAACTACTTGGAGAAGTATAAATAAGAGAGCAAGGGTATCGTATGGGGATAAATATTTTGAGTATATTGAAGATCTATTTTTGGTGAAAGGTTCGTTGCAGGTACTCATGGACACATCCGAAGTTCCATAAGTCTAAGGTAGCAAGGAAGTTTGATGACAAAAGTTTTGGAGGTTTAGAAAACCTTAGTTTTCTGAAGCTATACGTGGGCTGCGGTGGGACAGGTCGTGTACATACGTGGGTTTCAGAAGGACATGGCACATACATATGCTTTCTAAATAATCAAATGTCACGTATATTTGAAAAGGCCATAAAAATCTTGAGTAGATGCTATTGTCAGGTTCATGAAGTCTGAAGAAAGTTCCCGGGATATCTTTCTACAGGTTTAGATCTACTACAGAAGTTATGTTATGGTTATATGTTGTCTTGATACTTATATTTACTCATGATATGGTGAATGCTTGAAGCATTATTTGTATGGTTGTTATGATTTTTGGATATGGTAGATGTTGGTTGGTTGGTTGAGTGGCTTTATTCTGATATGGTTGAGGGATATCTATGTTGTGTTACGATGTATGCATGAGGAAATTTATAGGTTGTTGGATGGTGTATATTTTTTTGTGGTTGGGACAAAACAGATTCATTGTAGTGACAGGTTGGATGTAGTGACATGTTATTTGTGGATGTGACAGAGGCATGAAAGTTTTAGAAGTGCAGAAGAATGGATGTCCTAGTTTTTTGAAGGTGTACACGGGTTGATAGAGAAAAGGATACATACATATGTGTGTTGCATTATAGGAAGGTCACGTACCTATTGGCATATTGATTTATGTCTACAAGAATGGTCTTGTACTTGGGGATTGGATTCCTCACATCTCAATTGGTTATGAGATCTCCAAGATGAGACTTGTATTTAGAGTTGGTTCTCTTTTGGAGTTGTTTATATTTTCATTTGTTGCTGATAAAACCCAAAGATTGTAGTCTCATTTAACACAAAATACAAAAATATTACACATATATCTGGTGTTCTTAGTGTTTAATATGGTGATGGTTTATAGTTCTATTTTATTGATGAATGTTGTTGATAAATGCAAGTAGTTAAGTATGAATGAATAATATGTTTGAAGTGGTTTCTAACTAAAATTTTGAAAGAAATGTAAAAAGATCCCTACATTGATTCAACCCCCCTCTCAGTGTGTTCGGTGTGTCCAACAATGGTATCAGAGCATGCCTTCACTATAAGACTTACAATCTTGAAGGAGATCCATGGACACAAAAAATGAATGAACATAATAATGAAGTTCCATTCTTTGATGAGAAAGATTGCTCAGCATGGAGAATAAACATGAAAGGGTATTTGAATTCAAAATGATCAGGTGTTTGGGATACAATTGTTGCTAGACTAGTTCCTTCGAATAATAAGTCAAAATTTGCAACAAAGAAGAATAATGCAGTAGCATTACCAACCATCTTAAATGGACTCTTAGTTTATGTTAAAGAAATCATAGGAAAATGTAGCTTTGTCAAGGACCTATGACTGAAGATAGAGAAGGCATATCAAGACTCAATCATCAATGAAGGTAAAGACTCTCCAAAATATTTTGATTGCAATACTCCTAAATGAAATGAAGTTGAATGTTCCCCTACAATTGAAGAATAAGATCTAGAAGTAGTTTTTGTAGAATCAACTAACAATTATCTTATAGATAAAGAGGAAGATTTATTGAAGATTAAAAATAAAATTATGAATGATTTAGAAGAAGTTATAATGGAAATAGGATATGGTTCAATTTCTTTTGAGTATCTTGAAAAATACACTAAGGAAGCCCTAGAAAATAGCCAAAGGATTACCATGAAACTGAGACAAATGCTCAAGAAACAAGAAGAAAGTGAAACCAAGCAAAGGACCCAATTAGAAGAAAAATAAGAAGAGATCAAGAGACTAAATAATGAAATAATTAGTCAAGCAGAAGAAAAGAAGAAGGTAAATGATGAGCCTAGCAAAAGCCTTGAAGAGATTAAAGAAACAATTGAAGTCAATGTCAATATAAAGACCCAACTTGAAGAATCCAAAAGGATAGACGAACTATTGAAGAATCAAGTAAATGAAAAGGAATAATCATGCCATAAGCTAGAAGAAGAAGTTGTTGATCTCAGAAGGAAAGCAAAGAAGTCCAAAAGGTTCATGAACAACTCAACAATATTGGATGAAATTCTGGATAGTCAAATAACACCAAATGATAAATAAGATCTTGGATACAAAAACAAAGTTTCACACTTTGAAACTATCACTTCTAAGAAGCATGAGCTAAGTCCTTCATTATCAAAAGGTGGAAGCAAATATGCAAGTCAAGAACCTACACAAAGCAAGGAATCTTTCAGAAGAACAGAGCAAGGAAGACAACACGAAGCCATATTCACACCTCAAAGAAAATTCAAAAGAGAGACACCTTCAAGGTGGACACCAAGGAAAATGTATGAAAATGTTTCTCATGGTCACTACTTCTCATGTAATGAATATGGTCACAAAGCTTTGGATTGCAGACATTATGCAAGGAAAGATGTTGGAAGGTTTCATAACATTCTAACATGGTTGAGATGTAATCAAGTGGGACACATTGCTTCTCATTGTCACACCATGATATGTTACAACTGCAGTGGGTTTGATCAAAAAGCTCAATATTGTCACAACTCAAGGAGAAAGTCAATGAGGAGTGCTTAATATAATATGGAAAGAAGAGTGCATCAAACTTGGAAGGAACAAAATGTTGAAAAGATGGAAGCTCAGAGTACAAGTTCTGAGAAACCGGAAAACTTTCAGGAGTGGATGAAGAAGACTAAAAAACAAGACATGGATGAAGACAAAAATAATGAGGAAATACTTACATTTTCTTAGGCATACACAGGATCTTGTCCGAAAAGTCATGTATATACATAGTCTGTCTGAAGAAAATTCACGTACATATGTGCATTGTGAGATAAAACCCTTAGAAAGAGGGGTGTACAAATGAGCGGCAACATGGTTTGATGGTAAATCAAAGTTTGTTTAGGGTCTAAGATGATATGCTTCAGGTTTTCATGTTTTTTATGTGTCTTTGATGTGATGATATATGGTTTAGATTTGGAGCATATGTTTGAGGTATATTTTGGATGCATGGTACTAACCCTAGTTTTTTGATTGAGGAATTTTTTGTTGAGGTACAGTGTTGGTTATGTGAAGTTCTTTATCAGTGAGGTTATGGCACTTTGTTTATGAAGTACAACATGATGATGCGATGATAGCTAGAGATATAGCATTGATCTATTGAGGGACACTCTTGATACATGATTAGAGGTACTATTGGTTTCTTAGTACTTGTTGTAGTGAATGGTTTTGAGGCATATTTTTTTATAGTGCCTAAATGGTACATACGTGAGCTCCATTGACATATCTTGTGATGTATTGTTAGAAGCATATTTGTTGGATGTATTGGTGTATGTATTTGGAATATGGTTGAGCTACATACTGGGACATGTAGTTGATGAGTTGATGAGGTGGTGATATTGTACATCATTGATGAGTCATAGATTGATATACAATTGATGCATGATTGGTACAAACTTGGTTGTTTGTTAGAGGCACTTGATAGTACTATCAATTGCACGTTGTTTATGGATGATGTGGCATATGTGTATGGATATCTTGATTATGGTTCATATTGTTGAGGTTGGCGCATGGTTTATACACTTGCTATGGTACAAGTGGTGATACATGTATGCTGCATGGTTGATGTACTTCTTGATCATATATGGTACATGATTGATCCTTGATGGTTGAGATACATTTCTTAGCATATGGTTTTTGGAACTTGGTTTATGATAGAGGAATATCATGAGTGTAATGACACTTTTTTGAGGCATATGGTTGGCATGTTGTATGGTTGATGATGTTTTTGTGTTGGTCTTGTCACATGGATGAGAAAAAAAAAAACACTTACTTTCCTAGTTAAGTCAGCTAAACAAGACGAAGGTTTGTGAGTTGATTAGATAATCAAATACACATGAAAAAAGGAAAGATAAATTAAAAAAAATAAATAATAGATGTTAGAGAAGCTTGCAAGAACTAAAACCATGAAAAATGAAAAATGACATTCATATAACTACCAATGGATCAATGTATTGATAGGCTAGTACCATAGAGAAAGGAAGGGACTTATGAATCCCTCTTCCTCCTTGGGAGGGATATTGAGTTCCCTAATAGATAGATCTTCTCTTCATACAATGGAAAGTGACAATGGTGAACAAATACAATTCGAATCCTCTCAAGAGGTGAGTGGAATGGCCATTGCTATAGTGCTTGAATGATTCAAAGAGAAAAGAGGATTCTCCAAGAAGAATTATTTCATCATAACAATACCTTGAGTTTATTCCTCTCTTATCACACCCATGGAATATATTTATAGTGTCCATTCATGGAAAGATACAACTGGTTCGTAGTGTGAACAAGGAGCCTTTTTGGTCACTTCCTAGCCCTTGACCAGCCTCCAAGCTAGATTTTTCTCAGATCTGAGTGTCAAATCGTGTTGGGGGTTGGACTAGAAGTGGTTGAGAGGCCGGCAAGATTCATAAATGCATCGTTCATGAAAAGTGTGTGGGTTTTATCATAGACAGTCACACATCTTGTGCACAATGCGCGATTAGGATTGTGTTGGCCCGCGCATTCTGTGCACAGTGCACGCACTTCCTTTGGTGAATTTGTGCACTTTGATTTTTGAACCGAGTATATAGTTTTATGCCTTTTTAATGGATTTTGGATGCAGGCTCCTGTCAAGTATTCTGTTGCAGTGATTATGTATCTTGCTCCTGTGTGCTTCCCTGGTGGGTTTATAGGTCCCACGAAGTCAATGGCCCATTTTTCAAATCTTTGTAGGGTCAGTTGTGGTGATAAAGGAATTTCATCTCTTCAGGATGGTTTCCCAACTCTTCGGCATACATCACACGCTCTGTAATAGTCCTTAGCATCTCTATGTAGAGTAGGCCACCAAATGGAAACCCTAAGAATCTTCTGCGTTTTTGCTTTCCCTGCATAATGTCCTCCTACTATGCCTTCATGTGCTTCTGCAAGGATCAATGCCCTCTCTTCTTCCATAACAAACCTTCTCAATATCTCGTCAGGTCCCATCTTGTATAGTTGTTTATCTATAAGTGAAAAATCTGCAGTGCGTACTACTTGTTGTTTCTTCTGAATAATTGTATATTCACTAGGTTTCATTCCTGTTGACAGGAACTGGACTATCTCTACGAAGTGATCATCGATTTTTCTAATGGCCAACAACTGTCCATTCGACAGTGTATCCTTCAAGCTAGTAGGCTCTTCTCCATGTTATAACCTTGACAAGTGGTCAGGACCTTTGTTAATTCATCCTGTCTTAACCACGATCTCAAAATCATATTGCTGAAATAGAAAAATCCATGTGCATATTCTTCCCCCCAACACTGGCTTGTTGACTAGGTATTTCAGTGCAGAGTGATTGGTAAACATTTTAAAGTGTCCTCCCAACAAGTAGTGGTGAAACTTTTGCAATGCATACACCATGGCTAACCCTTGTTTCTCAGTGATGGTGCAATTAATCTCATTTATTGATAGCTTTCTGCTATAAAAGGCTAACGGGTGGTCGACGTCTCCTATTCTTGGTTGTGATAACACATCTCCTAATGCAATAGAAGATGCATCGACATGCACATGAAACTCCTTACTCCAATCTGGGAAAACCAGAATAGGCGTAGTAACCATTTTCGGTTTCAGTGTGTCGAAGCTCTACTGGCATTCTTTTGTCCAATGAAACTGATAGTCTTTCTTCAGAAGCTTCTCCATGGGTGTTATAATCTGTGCATATCCATTAATGAACTTCTTATAGTATCCAGTGTGTCCCAGCGCAATGCGCAGCTGATCCATATTTTATGAGCAGAATGAAATGAATACAGATTATTAACAGGTGCTTAACACAAAATAACAGAGATACAGTAAAACTGGTTTTCTATTCAATAACGAAATAAGCTGAAATTGTAAAATGCAGTGGAAACAAGCTTGCTGGAATGGTGGTGTATTATCTCTGAGAAGAGATGTGATGACTGTTATTGGATAAATCCGTAAGTGCGGACACGAACCGATCTCCCTAAATCCACCTGGATCTAGAACAAAACAGGACAGAATACTACTCTTTCCCTAGATCTAGCCTATCGAATGAACCAAGAGATAAAGGAATATGGACATACCTTATGAATGCTTTCCAAAGTCTCAGTTGTTCCAAACTTCGCTCCAATGCTCTTGCTTCGTTCAGATCACGACAGAACAAACCAATCAAAGTAAAGGAAGACTAATGTATTCAATAGCTAGTCTATACATGTGATCAAGGAATCATGTAATAAAGTGACATCATCTTTATGGGAAAGGGACATATTACTGTATTAATTAATTGAAAGAGGAACTTACAACCTGAGCCTTGATGTCGTAGGTCTCCTTTCGATGTCTCCTAGCTCTGACACACACACTTGCTCATGCATGAAGAAAATCAACCACTTGTGATGACCTTGCTGTAATCTCTTACTGTTGTAGCATCAATTCTCCATACAGGCTTCTAACCATTCTCCAATCAATCCCTTACTAGCTTGCTTATGCTTAACCTTTTTCATGAGCAATCTCTTCAATATATAGGAGAAGATAATTTAGTTACTTGGATAGGGAATGATCCCAATATATCTGGAAAGTCAGTATTTGCCAACCATTCGAGAGCCAACTCATCCTTCTAGAAGATTCCCTTCTAGAAGGATCGAGAACTTATCCATTTTCCTTCTTAAGACCTCGTTCGCACCCTAGCCTTGAGTACAGTGCGAGAAGTTCGTACTCCAGCTTGAAGTAGCATGCGAGAAATAGGCATTCCCGCAGGTGACTATATATGTAGCCTGCAAACTATCTTTTAAAATATGATTTCTGGAAACTGATAAGTGTAACCTTTCTCAGGAAAATGTTCTTATGGAAGAGCTTGATATTTCATCATCATGACATTATTATAGCACCATCACAATGACCAAAATTGTGGATAACAGAATTCCCCCCAAAGTCTGAGAGTGGAATCAATGACAGTCGATGGACTTTGTAAGATGCATGTGTGTGTCAAGAACCAAGAGCACATCTAATCGGAAACCTGCAAACATCCAAGCATCAGTAGAATATAATATGTATCCCTTCTGAGGTAGGCATTCCCATACTCAGATCACAGATTGATGACATCATAAACAAAGATCATGGCCACCAATCATACACTGTGGATCCATGTATTCATAACATAGCATAGCCACCTGAATACACTGTGGATCTATGCGACAAATTTTCAATCAAGACGACATAGCCACGAAACATACACAGTGGATCTATGTGTCGCAAATTATACATACTCCATCGCAACCTGGATCATAAAGATAGCATCCAGGGTCTTCAACCTCATCGTCCAAAGTACGAATCTGACCATGTGATTACATGTGTCGAAGTCGAACATGGCAGAGACCACTTGATTACCGGTCATTGATGTAACCATTAACAAGTGCGAGGGAAATCACCATTAATGTCAATGACTCCCAAGGTACTACAGTACAATCTATCGACTGTGAAAAATGAGTTGATGTCGAACAACTGATAGAATCTTTTGATCAGAGTTCAATGATGTAAACCCACTGTCGAAAGCGAGGAAACTTGCCATTGAGGCATGCAAGCTCCAAGGTACCGAATGATTTCTAAGTCTCAATCCCGGATAATGTGCTGATGTCGACGGAACAAGACTCGTCACAGGAGGGCCTTGATGTATCCCCCATCGGTGACACGAAATGAGCAACGGAGTTTGAATAATGAAACAAAGTATGTAGCAGTTGGACTTTGGACACAGGGAAGGCCGACACGAAAGGAATAGATAACTGCAGATGGCCGACTCAAGTAGAGGTTTCAAATAGACTTCTCTTGAACATATGAATGACACGACCAATGATTTGGCAGCATTGACTCAAATACGACACATGGAAATACCTTGTTATCAAATCGAATGAGAGACAAATTGATTACCCAAACTAGCTTCAAATGATGAATAGGGGGTGTCATGTTCAAGAGCGACTCTTACTGCCAATTAATGTAAAGATAAAACATATCCCTTTCCCAAATTTTCCCCCACCATTTCTGGCAAGTACCTCTTTATTTTTACGCAAGCTTGAAGAGGATCACATATGCTTGTTGATATAAGCTCATCCTTCGGACGAGTCCCTCAGAGTATTTTTAACGAACCCTAGGAAGGAGTGGTTCGGTCCCATCACGGGTCAGTCAATGTTTGTTTAACGAGTCCAGAGATAGAAAACTCGGGGGTTTTTCATGTTTCAATAGTCTGAAAAACACGTAAAGAAAACTCACATCCCATATGGGCCTTTCAATGTTCGTTTTATGAGTCCAAAGAAAGAAAACTCAGAGGTTTTTCAAGATTATAGAGTTGGGAAAAACACTCAAAAGAGAACTCTCTCAGTGCCTTTTTCGTACAATAGTCCAACGAGACCGAAAAAGGGTTAAACTATCGCTCGAAGGACGCGTAACTTCAAATACTTTAACGAGTGTGAAAAGAGCAAGATCACTCGGAAATCTTTTCATATTTAGGGAGTCATGAAAAGGGCTTAAAGTCAACTCCAGGGGGGTTCCTTTTTCGTGTAACCACATCGAGCCCAAAAAAGAGATAAAACAACGCTCGATCACGTTCTAAGTTTTTTACAAGTGCTAGAACGGATAAAAAGGCACTTGAGGTTTTTGGATCAAAACCAAATAAACACACCATACTTTTAAAAGTTTTCGGGTCCATAATCGTCTCGTTAGGTGCCTGCAAGTCATTTTACTCACTTTTACATTAGTAATTAGGGCAAAAATGAATAAATATGAAAAAACCCACTTTTAATATGGTAAAAAGTAAATAAAAACAAATTTACATTTCATTTTTACCATATGTTTCACCCATTTACCAATTTAGTGCAAAAAACCTCCATTTTCCCCCGATATTCAACATCGATTTCCAGGAGCATCAGGGCATCATTTCGCAAATCATCCAAATCAAAGCAGTAAGTACTCCATCCTCTTTCTTTGCATGGTTCAATTTTGAGATTTGAATGGTTAAATATTAATTTTTAGGATGAAAATTGAAACCCTATGCGCGCGAGAGGATTCTCGCAGGCCACCCATACGAGGCCTGCGAGAAGTCCTAATTCCCACATGCAAGATTAACGTAGGGTGCGGGAAATCCGCACTGTGTGTTATACCTAGCCTGCGAACGGCGCAGAATCGAAATTATGTTTGATATTTTAACCAATGAAACGAATTTTCTCACATTTTAAGATCACTAATTATCTTTTTATGGTGCCATGTAAGTTGCTAGCTATCGCTATGGTGCTCGAATGGAGGGAATGAGAGCATGAAGAAGATAATGATGCCACCGAAAATCATCCCCAAACCCTCGCTGCTTTACGAGATTGAGGTCTCCTAAAGTATTGTCACATTCTGGGCATGAGAGCCCAGGTTCGACTGTTGGAACACTTAGTCCGGATGTGGGATCCAGATCAGCAGGTGTTTAATGTTGGTATCCACACTTTGACGATTGATATCGAGGATATCTACTTCCTTAATGGACTGTCAAGACGGGGTTCATACGTCAGTTTGACTGGTACTCGAAAAGGGGGTTTGAAAATGAGTGAGTATTGCAGACAGTATTGTGTACCTGAGGCAGAAAGTCGGGATGGGAAGGTGGCCATTTGGGGAGTGACTGATATCACTCTTCGTACCATACTCTTCACCATAGCTCAGATGGTGGGAAGTGTTGCCCCGCACATGGCTCTACAGAGATATTTTCAGTATGCTCTGGAATGTGTCGAGCCCCGGGTCTTCAACTGGGCTGACACAGTATTGCGTAACCTCAAGAAACAATTAACCAAATGCAGGCGTGGCAATCTGAAGCAATTTGGTTATGGATCACTGCTGGTGTCCTTCTTCTGCGAGAGGGTTCCAGTATATAGGCTTCAGGAAGATTGTCTCTTTCCGGGTCCGAGAGACCCAAGGATGTTACGATGGTGCCAACTCATGACTAGGCACGTGACAGGACCTATTATCAGATACGATGATCGTTTCTTCGACTGGCTCCAAGGCCAGGTTGTGATGATAGAGGATTATGCGTATGCTGGCTTGGATTTTCGAGGTGATCCTGATCTTGCCCTCCCTGAAGATACACAGTGGGGAAATATTGGTAAGAAGTACACCAACTTTTAACTTTTTAGATGTTTTTGTATTTTCATCATATTAAATGTTTTTGGTTTTTATAAAATCATCCAAAGACTTACATCAAAATTTTCCTGATAACACAGATGTGGGAGCATACAGACTAGCCGGTATCTCTCCAGTTCAGCGTCGAGGAGAAGCAGCAGCTCCAGTCCCCCAGTATGCCGAGGACTACCTGACAGTGGAGCAAAACCTAGAGGGATTGATGGCTGATGTTCCAGAGATGCCTCTGGAGGGGATCCCTCGACGTGATCAACGTCACACCGTGGGAGTGTCTGCCTCTATGGGCCGTTTACTCCGCAAAGTAGCCAGGACTTTAGCATGCTACCGTGAACATCATTAGTGATGTCACTTTTGTAGAAGCCATGGGCTTCCATTTTTGATATTTTGGTCTTCGGACACATTTTTGTAAAAAATAAACTTTGATCGTTATATATATACATGGTTTTTACCGGATTACTTTACACTTGTGTACATTTTAATGTGTTTGATTTATAGATTATTCAAATGCCTGTCCAATACATAATTAGCTAAAGCATCTGTCAATGTATTAAGACTTCTTGGAATGTGTTGATATTCTATATGATCAAAATGTCTTTCCAAGAGGCGAATCCGCAAATATACTCTTAATAATGTAGGACTTCGAATAGAATAAACATTACTTAGCTGTAGCACCACTAGCTGCGAGTCAAGTCGGACAACCAAGTGACGAATTCCAAGAGAAATAGCATCAACTAATAGTTCAACAACGGCACTATATTCGGCGATATTGTTGGTTGCTCGGCCAAGACATATACCTCGTAGAGATATGAGTTCGTTTGTCGGGGCATAGATTGCCCATGCAGCAAAAGCTAGGTTCCGGGTACTACGGCTAGCTCCATCAGCGAATCCAATATAAGGTAGCGAATACTCCGACATCTATCAATCAAACATAACGTCATGTAAGGGCAAAAACCAAATAACGTCAAGGCAAACTTAAAGTAACACACTCACGCAGTATGATACATAAAATACAAGTACTCATGCACAAATGACTCATGCATAGTACCTCTTCAAGTACAACCCATTCCTGGGTTCACTTAAAGGCACACCATCATAGTCCACTAACTCATACGCTCCTTTATCTCAAACTCTGCTAACAATATAAGGCCCACGCCACATTGGTTCGAACTTCCCAGCTCCTAGGACATCTTTATCTTGTTCATATAAAAGAACAAGATCTCCTTCAGAGAAGACATGAGGTTTGACATGCTTATCATATTGTGCCTTAACACATTTTTTCTAGGCTTCTATTACAAGGGTAGCGTCACGGCGAGTCTCATCTAATTGCATCAAAAACAACAGACGTTCCTCTTCGGCAGAAGTATTAGGCAATAGTTCTACAACTAGCTTCAAAGATGGTATTTCGCATTCTATGGGTAGAATGGCTTCCATGCCGTAAACTAAACGAAAAGGTGTAAATCCCATGGTGGATTTAACAGATGTCCGATATGCCCACAATGCTGAAAACAACATCGTGTGCTAGCTAGTCTTATGTATTCCTATCATCCGTCGAATCATCGTTATAAGAACTTTGTTGATAGCTTCGACCTGGCCATTAGCCTGTGGATAATAAGGTGTTGAGCTGTCATGACGAAGGCCCAACTTCTCTGTGAGTTCTGACATCATATAATTCCGAAAATGACTACCGTGATCAGTAACAATAGCTTGAGGGACACCGAAACGAGTGATGACATGGTTAAATAAAAATAGTGCTGCAGTCTTCCCAGTATTATCGAATGTCGGCATTGCCTCGGCCCATTTTGTGAAATAATCCACAGCTACAATGATGTAACCATGCCCCCCCCGGCCGAGTGAGGGTGACATGTCATAAAATCAATGCCCCATTTAGCAAAAGGACCTACGGAGACTACAGGATGAAGGGGAGTGGGATGCGATCAAATCTTCTGTTGATAGGTCTGACAGGCATGACACTTCTAAACAACAGTAATGCAATCATGGAACAAAGAAGCCCAGAATTATCCTGCGCGTAAGATTTTTTGGGCAGTAGCATACCCAGACATATGACCACCACATGCCCCCGAGTGGCAGTCATTTAAAGCTTTCTCGGCTTTGTCAAAGGTCAAACAACGTCGAAAGACAAAGTCGATGCCTCGACGGTAAAGAGTGTCGCCAAGAATAATGTAATGGCGAGCCTGATAACGTATCTGACGTCGGTCATTACTGGACAAAGCAGGCCAGAAAGTTTGAGTTTGGAGATATATAATGATATCTCCGTACCAAAGATCATCGGTACTTATAAGAAAAAGTGATTCGTCAGGTAACGAATCAATTGCTACATTTTCCGTGGTTGTGTGGGGAAAATCACAAATCAACTCAGCAAAAACCAATGACTTCTTCGATGTGGCGCGATCGAATTCTAAATCGAACTCCTGGAGAATAACTATCCATTTGGAGTACTTGCCCCCTAGCAATTGACGTGTCAATATATGTTGCATGGGGTTACAATGCGAAATCACAGTAGTTTTCCTGGCAAGAATATAATGACGAAATCGTTGAACTGCTTGGACAGCAGCCAAGGCCAGCTTCTCGACATGTTGGTACTTAACTTCCATCGATGATAGAATTCTACTCAAGTAATATATAACATGTTCATCGCGGTTATCATCCTCTTGAACAAGGACCATGCCGATGGTATACTCAGACGCAGCTAGATAAAGAAAGTAATCTCGACTATAATCCGGAGGAAAAAGAAGAGGAGCTTTTGTAAGGGATAACTTTAGAGCTTCGAAAGCATTGTTGGCAACTTTGTCCCAAACAAACTCTGAATCTTTCTTTAAAAGACGTGTGAAACCACGAGTAATCTCAGCGTAGTTCGGAATGAAACGGCGAAGAAATTTTGCTTTCCCCTGCAAACTTTGTAACTGTCGCAGCGAAGAAGGAGGAGGAAGATTGAGAATGGCCTCAACCTTGATCGGATCCACCCGAATCCCCTGTCGTGACACAATGAAACCAAGAAGACGGTCGGATTCTACGCAAAAGACGCATTTATGCGGGTTTAGACGGATGCAATAGAACCGACAACGAATTAAAATAGATCGAAGATGGGTAGGGTGATCGACCCGGTGCAATGAATGAGCCAGTAAATCGTCCAAATAAGGTTGAACGATATGCTTGATATCGTGGAATGCATAAGACATTGCATGTTGAAACGTGGCACCTGCATTCTTCAGACCGAAAGGGAGTTTGCGGTAGGCGAAAGTACCCCAAGGACAAATAAAAGCGGTTTTATGTTGATCCTCGGGAGCGATATTAATCTGGTTGTAGCCGGAAAATCCATCCATGAGGGAAAAGATCTCACTACCGGCATAATCATCTACGATCTGGTCAACAAAAGGAGTCGGAAAGTTGTCTTTCGGACAGGCTTTATTTATGTCTCGATAATCGACACAGAAACGTATGCTTCCACCTTTCTTA
>JASDQU011402381.1:63407-77454 GCA_032191745.1 Picea mariana | reverse complement strand
TTTGTTTTGCAGTGAACACCTTGAATTAGTTTCTGGTAGATCCCAGACTTATTCATCTAGTGGCTGCAAAACATGTGATGAGGTACCTTAAAGGTACAATAGATTATGGTCTCAGCTATAATGGAGATCATAAATTCACTTTGAGTGGATACACTGATGCAGATTGGGCAGGAAGCGTTGCTGACAGAAAAAGCACTTCCGGATGTTGTTTCAGTTTGAGATCAGCCATGATCTCATGGCAGAGTAGGAAGCAATCCAGTATTTCTCTCACCACAGTGGAAGCAGAGTACATTGCCGCATGTTCTGCTAGCTGCAAAGCTATATGGCTTCAAAAGTTGCTAACCGGTCCATTTGACCTATAGATGGAAGCAACCACAATCCTATGTGACAACCAGAGCTGCATAAAGATGATAGAGAATCCTGTATTCCATGACAGGTTGAAGCACATAGAGATTCGCTATCATTATTGTTATCTCCTCAAATAAATTGGTGGAGATTTTGCTTTTTAGGTGATAGATTGTGGTCCAAAATTTATTTCTAAATTTTTGTAGGTAGGTTAGAGAGTCTATTTTTTGTAAATAAAATCAAAAAGAACTTTTGATTTGGTTTGGTCAAGAAAAATACAAAATCTCAGGTTTCGGTGGTTTAGGCGAGCCCGAAACGCACTCATTAACCACCGAAAGCCTTCGTTCTCGGTAGTTAAGAGGGAAAAGAAAAATCTTAGTTAACTACCAAAAAGATTTCAATGGGCAAAATGAAAATCCCATGCTTTTGGATGAGCCAGTTGTCAATTGGCGCAATCATGAAGACTTAGCCACCGAAAGCCCATCGAGGTGGTAAGGTATGCATGTTCTTGTTGTATCTATCCGAAGATTGATACCCTGTTGTCCTTTTAACTACATTTGTCATTTCAAAAGTAAGGTTTGGCAAAGACACAGAAACTCATGCGTGTTTCCCGACTAACAGAAATGATTAGTCACATAGCCCATCACTATGTCCAGTCACGAGGACACAGATTCATTATGACCCCAATTTATCTCTGATTTTATCTCCATTTATTATCAATTTGAATTCAGGAGTCATTGTGACAGTCTTGATCCCGTGATTTCATCAAGCAAACACATATCCAGAGACCATAATCCCATTTTTTGTGGTGATTGTTGAGTGCATTTTGAGTTCAACAAATCATTATCAAGCCAATTGTCATACCAATCAAGCCTGGTCGAGTCATCAGGTAGTTCAAAGCCCATACTGTTTCAATTTAATTGTACATCTCATCGAAACTCAAAATTTTTATCTTGTATTCAGTCAGTCTGTTGCCTAAATTTAGTTAGTGATTGAGCTTTGCGATCAGAACTCTGAGTCACCCTATCTCATTTATTTTTCTTTGAGTCATACTCCCTGAGTATAGTCAGCATTTACTAAATGTTGAAAGCAGGGCCAGTTCTAAGGGTTGAATTGGATGGAGTTTGGTACCTTGAGGCGCACCATGAGGTGGCTAAGTTCTTCAAGCAAACTGGAGTCTATACATATTGTGAAAAACTGGCAGATTTTCACCAACAAGTGTTTGAAACCTTTGCTAGCTCGTATGATGGAAGAACAACAACAGTGGGAAAGGAGCAGTTTGTGGTTGATGAGGCAGCCATAGCTGAATTCACTAGTCTTCCCAGAACAGGCGATTGTTGGTTCAAATCAACTGTACCTTCAAACATTGAATTTAGATCCTACCTACAGCCTCTGCACAAAGATCTTACGTGGAAAAAAGACATACCAATGTCTTATCTGGAACCTAAATGGAAATCTCTCCTAAAGGCAATCTTTGTTTATATCACCTGCGAAGGTAGATACAACAGAGTCATGTTCTACCACTTCAAACTTTTAAATCACTTCATAGGGAGATCTCCCATCAATTTACCATTTTACTTGCACAAAGTCCTCACAAAAATGGCTAGGCAAGTCAATGCCAAGCCCTCTAAGGTGGAAAGTATATTGTCTCATCAAGGAATCATTACTCTCATTGTCAAGGAGTCATTGAAGAAAAGACAGGTAGATTGGAACTACTTCCTCTTCTGGAATGAATTCTAGACTGATTGGCAATAGGAGGAGAAGGGTAAA
The DNA here is from genome assembly GCA_032191745.1 of Picea mariana. Taxonomy (NCBI): domain Eukaryota; kingdom Viridiplantae; phylum Streptophyta; class Pinopsida; order Pinales; family Pinaceae; genus Picea; species Picea mariana. The sequence continues at coordinate 75,339 of JASDQU011402381.1, read as the reverse complement.
AAAGCTACCACTAAGAGGACCATTACTCCTAAAAGAAGTCATAGAAAATGGAAGGGTATCTCACCACCAAGAGAACTAATAGAATCATCCTCTGTTAAAAGAAAAAGAATCAAAAGAAAGTTACAGTTTGAGGGTGAGGAGACCAAGGACCCTGCTGAAGGAAGTAACCCTTTAAACTTACCATATAGTGACTCAGAGCCAGAACAAGAGTTAGCAGAGACACAAGGTAATGAACAAGCTGGACAAGTTGCAGAATATTGTCCCAACTTGCCCTCACCAACTTCGCCAGAGGCCCATAGTCCACCATTGAAAAAATCTTCTTCAAGCAAGCCTAAAGCATCTAACGCACGGAAAATCAATAAACTTCTGCAACAAGTCTATGAAATGGATGTCTTAGAAAGAGTAATTAAAAAGGAAAATATAGACTTGACTGAAAGAAATGTAGAACTTTTCAACATGAACCAAAGCCTCAAAGAAAAGCATGACAAAATCAAAGACAGGAACATGGTGTTGACAAGGGAGAACATGAAGTTGTACAGGCAGCTTATAATTCTGAGGCTGAAATTAAAAGATTCTCAATTGCCAACACAGGAGAAAATAGGTTTGGAAACTCTAGCCAACGTGGCTACAACCAAGGCAGATATACCACAGTCTTCCACACAGCAAGTTGAAGTTTGAAGATTTGCATGAAGAGGAGATGTATCATCTAAAAGACCTTCAACACTCAGCAAAGCATCAAGGTAATCATTTTTGCAAATTTTGAAGTTTTGATAAAGCTAAGTTTTTGGTGTTTTAGGCGAATAGGACGATTGTTCATTAACCACCGAAAGCAAATCTTTCGGTAGTTAAATCACCTAGAAGTTTTCTATGTTAACCACTGAAACCTGTAACTGGATAGAGGAAGTGAGATTTTGCACAAATTGAGGTTTTTATGATTCAAATCATTTGAAAACACTCATGATGGATGGATGATGAATTATATATTCAGTTTCAAGATCCATTTTTGGTGCATAAGGATTAGAAAGGGTAGCCAAGTTGGTTTTGGCACCTATTTTGGTGGAAACAGTTTGGATTTTTTGCACATCTCAACAAATTCGAATGGTATCTCTTGGAAGAGTCATCACTCAGCCTTGGAAGACTATTCTGCACTGCACAATGACTCTAAAAGATATGAAGACCATGAAATGTGGGATTGACCTCATTTTGAGGATCATTCCTTATCTTTTGCAAACTGAATTTTGATTGTCTATCTTTAGCATATCTGATCCATGCTTTTAGGATCTCAAAACTACATTGTAAATTTATAAAGCTAAAGGTAGAAGATGAAATAAGGGTTTGATTTTGAGTTCTATATGCTATTGTTTTGTATGAAAGACACTTTCTTTAATATATCAGCCTGCAAGCTTCTTTCATTTGTTACTGTCAAACCTTCTTTCATCTTTGTCTATGCTTATGAGTGGAATTAGTTCTTTTGTCTCTGTTTAATGATCCTATGGTAATTTTCATCTTACTTTTGATTGTTAAGAAAGAATCACAAGCATCTTTGGCCAGTTTGTTGACCCATCATATATATGGTTTTATGTATGTTTTGGTTAACTGATTAGTCTTCTTATCCATTTTTTATACAAACCTATCTGACAATAGCTCTTGAAGGCCTTGTGTTGCATGAATATAGCTAAGACTGTCTTGAGAATACAATCCAGAGGTTAAGATATTCATCTTGATCCAAACCCACACCTATTATTGAAAAAATAGTTTCTAAAAAGATTAAGTTACCAGGCATCTCTGACTTACAACCTAGGGGAGTTTCCTGGAGTGATGACAAATTGGCACCGTTATCGAGGAGAGGATATCGAAGCTTAGCTTCCTTGGGAGATGACATAGATCTATCTTTGATGGTAGACAAAGCCTGGACATCATTTGGGTTGTAACCATCTATCTGGTGACTCCATTGAAACGAAGTGGCTCCAAAGAGAGATCACACCAGGGTGAACCAAGAAGGCCCACTGGCAGCTCCAGTTCCTGACCCTGAGAAGATCATCAGTAAGGGAAAAGATTTACAAAGACAAGATTCCAGATCTGCAAAGAAATCAAATCCAGGTATTCAAATTGACACTTCTTCTTTCATATCTAAAAGGCCTCTAGTTGAATCCCCTACTGCTGAAACTCATAGTTCTCAGGAAATTGAAATTTTATCTGAAATATTGAAGGTAGAGGAACCTTCACTTTCCTCTAATGTTACAGACTCTGTTTTTGAGAATGATGCTTCATCCAACCTTAAAGAGGTAATTACAGGATCCCCTCAACAAAAAGAAACCTCTTCTTCTTCTTCTTTGAATTCCTCACCCACCAAGCCTACAGAGGGTGTCTTCTACACTCATACTAATTTGCCTATTCTTGAAGATATTTTACATGATCTATCCTCTAAGGGAGAAGAAATTTTAGCCTTGTTGCTCGATCATTTTTACAAGGCCTCTTATTTTTCACCCATCTCTGAAAATTTTGCTTAAAGTGAAGTGAGACAACGATTTTATTTAAACTCAACCATCCCATCTCAACCTTCATCTCCTGAAAATTCTTCTTCTGTATCAACCCCCAAGATTTCCATGGCTGTCCCTTTAACCAAGATGAAACAGATTTTAGAAAATATGTATGCTCCACTTGTTTTTCCCAATCCCTTATCTGCCATGCCAACCGAAGATTATCATAAATATATGCCAAAGTTTACCGGAGCTGGGGATTATACTGCTGAAGAACATATAGAAGCTTTTTATGCTTATGCTGAAAATATTAACATTTCAGAAGAAGATGTGTGGACCATAGTTTTTGTGCAAAGTTTGGATGGCCAAGCCTGGAAGTGGTTCAAAGAGCTAATGGAAAATTTAGTCATAGGTATTGAGCAACTAGATGAGGTGTTCTTAAAACACTAGGGAGAAATAGGAGATCTACTATATTACATTTATGAGTTTGGAAACTTAAGAAGAGAAGATGGGGAGTCGGTCTCAGACTTCATCAAAAGATTTAATAGAATTTTTGGCAAGATCCTTGCAGATATCAAACCAAGTGATGCATCAGCAAAGATCACATTCTCTGCTACTTTTGATCTATATTTTTGTCTAATCCTCAGAGAAAGAATATCAACCACACTTGCTTTAATGCAAGATGTTGCCCTTGAAGTCGAATCAAATATTATGGCATCTCAGAATCTCAAAGGAAAGGTTGAGAGAAAGAAGTCTTCTGTTGAGCCCCCTTCTTCTTCAAATAGTAAAATGGAAAAGATGGCCAAGATGTTGGACAACTTGACATCTGAAATGTCAAAATTGAAGATCCAGAATCAACAACCAACAAGGACAAAAGAGCCAAATGCTTTTGTCCCTAGAAATCCCAATTCTTTCCCTTACAGAAGGAACAATCAACAAGTCCAGATCCTTCAGAGAGACAAGAATGCAGTTGATGATCAAAGAATCATACCCCCTTTCCAAAATGCAATGCTAGAAGAACAACAACAGATGCCTCATGATGAAGTTGAAGAAGTAGATTACATAAATTGTTTTGGTGATGAAAATGATTCCTCCTTTTTGACACAAGTAGATTATGAAGAAGCCTTGATGGACCAGCAAATTCATGAGGCAAGTTTTGAAAAATTTGTTTACCTTACAGATGATCAAAAAGGTTATAATTTAAGATCCAAAAACTTTGCCCCTAAACCATTGCTCGTTGCTCCTGTGAAGAAGAAAGAATTTTTTGCCAAACAGCCTACTGCTCCTGTAAAACAGACCTCCACTCCTGCAAAATAATAGCAAAAGCAATCACGGCCCCTAGAAAAGGAGCAAGTCATTCTCAAAGCTTCTTCCAATGAGGTAAAAACTTCTGACAAGTCAGCATATTCTTTTAATTTTGAATCAAAAATTCAGAAAGTAAAAATACCTATGCCATTGACCAAACTCATGAAGAATGATATTTTCAAGTCTTCCATCCTGAAGTCCCTTGAACCAAAGACCTCTTCATCTACTGATTTTGTAAACCTACAAGATGAAAAGCCAATAGTAACTATAGGGCCTATGATAGAAGACTGAGATGATTCTTGTCCACCATTCTATATATCCCTAATGTTCATGATACGATCCTCCACAATTGCTTGCTTGATTCAGGAGCATCACATAATCTTATGCCCAAAGCAGTGATGGATGAGCTTGGGCTTGAGGTCACTGAACCATATCATGATCTCTTCTCTTTTGACTCTAGGAAAGTCAGATGCCTTGGCCTCATAAAAGACCTTGTTATAAACCTTTCCCAATTGCCAATGAGAAGCATGGTAATGGATGTGGTGGTTGCTGATATCCCACCCAAGTTCGGACTTCTCTTGTCTCGTCCATGGAGAAAAAGGTTAGGAGGTACCTTGTAGATGGATCTTTTGTATGCTACGATCCCGGTGTTTGGAAGAGAGCTAAAAAGACTTTACAGAGAGAATCAACTTGCCTACATCATCAGTGATGCAAAAAATTCTATAAATCATCCAATTTACACTGTAGACACAGATTTTGGCTCGTGCATTCTTCAAATAGATGATTCTCAATCAACTCATTTGCATCTTGTGAAGCTCGTTGAACAAAAAACTGATGATAAGGGTGTTCCAGTTTGGACTATGTATTTTGATGGGGCCAGTACCAAAGATTCAACAGGTGCAAGGGTAGTTTTGATTTCTCCTTCAAAGGAGACTATACATTTGTCTTTTAAGCTCGATTTCAAAACTACTAACAACATAGTAGAGTATGAGGCCTTTCTATTGGGATTAAATTAAGCTAGGGAGATGGGGATAATAGGATTAAAGGTGTTTGGAGATGCGGATCTCATCATACAACAAGTAAATAGTACTTTCCAAGCAAAGCGTGTCAGATTGAAAGCCTACAGGTATGAGGTATGGAAAGTTAGAGATTCTTTTTCCATTTTTGAGATTTCTTATATACCTAGAGATATGAATCATCTTGCCGATTCCCTTGTTGTTTCAGCTAGCATGTTTATTCCTCCCATGCCCCCCAGGCTCAATTATGAAATCCAAGTCAAATATAGGCCATCTTTGCCCGACAATATCAAATACTAGAAATTTTTTGAAGATGATGATGAACTTAATAGATTTCTTTAGGTGGTAGATGAGTTTTCTGATATGCACATCGACCAGCAGAATCTAAATGTAGAGGAATCCGAAAAGCCTAAGCTAAAACAAAAATTGGGTCAACATGATATTGTTCAGCTACCTAACAATTACATACCTCGGGGTTTGGTACCTCTCGAAAAGCTATTTGATCACAACGATGTCCCCTACAAGCTAGATAAAAAGGAGAAAGAGCCTATTGTTCATGAGCACAACATAGGGAGTGTAAGCCGGCCTAAATTCATAAATCTATCCTCTAAATTGACTACTGATCAGAAGTCCGAATATTGCAACATTTTGAAAGAATTTTCTGACGTTTTTACTTGGAAATATAGTGATCTGAAGACTTATGACCCTGATATCATTCAACATAAGGTCCCTCTTGAAAAGGACACCATCCCTTTCAAAAAAAATCTTAGACCTATCAGTCCTCTTCTTTTGCCTGTGATTGAAAGAGAAATAAAAAAGCTTCTTGATGCTAAGATCATAATCCCTTTGATACTCTAAATGGATTGCAAATCTAGTAATAGTGAGAAAGAAAAATGGCGAGGTCAGGTTATGTGTGGACTTTAGAAACCTAAATAGATTCTCTAAGAAAGACAACTATTCCCTACCTAAAATGGAACATTTGCTGCAAAAAATTTCAGGGGCTACTGTTATGTCTTTCCTAGATGGTTTTTCCGGCTATAACTAGATTTCTGTCCATCCTGATGACCAAGAGAAGACTGATTTTACTACTCCTTGGGGTACCTTTATGTATGCCAAAATGCCATTCAAATTAATGAATTTCGGGGCCACTTTTCAAAGGGCCATGGACATAGATTTCATGGGTGAGAAGGACAAGTTTGTCCTCATTTATCTTGATGAAATCACATTTTATTCCAGCAGTCATGAGGAGCATCTAAAGCATTTAAAAAGAGTTTTTATGAAGTGCAGACAGTTTGGAATTTCAATGAATCCAAAAAAGTCCCATTTTTCTCTTAGGAAAGGCAAGCTCTTAGGCCACATTGTCTTGTAGAAGGTGTGAAAATTGATCTAGCTCAGGTGGAAGCAATTTAGAAGCTGTCCTCGCCAAGGTCGAAAAAGGATATTCAATCCTTGCTCGGTAATATTAATTTTGTTAGAAGATTTGTTCCAAATTTCGTCGAGCTAGTAAAACACATAACATGTATGTTGAAAAAGGGATCTCGGATAAAATGGATAGACAACACAAGGAATTCATTTCAGGATATCAAATAGGCTATCATGGAATTCCCGACTCTAATCAGTCTGGATTACAACAAGATTTTCTACATTTTTTCCTTTGCTTCTTATGACACAGTGGCAAAAGTCCTGCTACAGAAAGATGATGACAATATGGATCACCCAGTTGCTTTATTCAGAAAAACACTCAGAGATGCTGAAATAAGGTATGATCCTATTGAAAAACAAGCCTATGCTCTCATAAAATCTTTAAAAACTTTCATAATTTATATCATCCACTCAAAAGTCATTGCATATGTTCCTTCACCCTCAGTGAAAGATGTTTTGACTCAGCCTGATATTGATGGAAAGGGAGCTAAATGGATTGCAAAGATGATCGATTTCAACATTGAAGTGAAGCCCACTAAATTGGTAAAAGGACAAGGCCTTGCTAAGCTTTTAATGAAGGAAAACCATGAGCTACTGGACCTAAATTTCATAGGGGAAAATTCAACGAATTTGCATATGGAGCTGGTAGCAGAAGGACAACATAACAATCAACAGGTGGCAGAGAATTTGTCTTCTTGTAAATGGTACTCAAGTATTATACATTTTTTACAAAAGCTAGAGGTTCCTCCTGAACTCAACATGACTCAAGCCTGAGCCCTTAAGCTTAAAGCCATCAAATTTTGCATTTACAATAATCCGTTATATTGGAAAGACCCTGCTGGATTACTACTTAGATGTTTAGAAAAAGAAGAGTCAGTGGAAGTTATACATCAGTTCCATTCAAGTGTTTGTGGAGGTCATCATTACTGGAAGACCACAGTTCATAAAATTCTAAGGGCTGGATACTATTGGCCTTTTCTTTTCTCATATGTGTGTGCCTTCATCAAAGCTTGTGATAAATGTCAAAGATTCACAAGAAAATAGTAGCTAAAATCCTTGCCCTTGAGACCTATAGTAGTGAATGGCCCTTTTCAGCAGTGGGGTTTAGATTTTATAGGTGAGATAAATCCTTCGTCTAGTGGTCAACATAAGTGGATCTTAGTAGCCACAGATTATTTTACAAAATGGATAGAGGCAGTTCCCACCAGGAATGCCACTCACCAGGTTGTCATGAAGTTTCTTTATGAAAATATATTGAGCAGATTTGGTTGTTCCAAAAGGATGGTAACAAATAATGCAACAAATTTCAAAGCAGAGGCATTGGTTGACATGTGTGAATCAATGGGCATCCAGTTGGTACATTCAACCCCCTACTACCCTCAAGGTAATGGCCTGGCCGAATCATCCAATAAGAGCTTAATCAAAATCATTAGGAAACTGTTAGAGGAGAACAAAAAGAATTGGGATTCTAAACTAAAATTTTCTCTATGGGTAGACAGAGTAACTATCAAAAAGTCCATAGGAACCTCTCCATTCAAATTGGTCTATGGGACCGATGTCATTTTTCCTGTTCAATTAATTTTACCAGTGGCTAGATTCTTTCAGGAAGAGAAAACTGAGTCAAATGATATGGTAAGAAGAATGCTTGATTTGGTGGAACTGCAGTAGGCCCGTGAACAGTTAGTTGATAGATCAGAGGCTCATCAAAATAATATCAAAGATACTTTTGACAGAAAGGCAAAGCTGGATAATTTTTAGGTTGGTAATTGGGTTCCGAATTGGGACACTCTCAGACAAGATAAAGGAAAACATAACAACTTGGATTTTTTGTGGACCGGCCCTTTCATGATAACTCAAGTACAACACAACAACACATTCATTCTGCAGAATCTGGGAGGTGAAGAAATGTTCGGTGGCCCAGTCAATGAGCAATTTCTGAAACTCTATTTTGTCTAAGGCTGTGAAGCCTGGTCATTGTAATTTTAGTTTTAGAATTTATTTTTACAGAATAACTCCATGCCCAATGGAAACACTAGCAGATAGTTTTTAGTTTTCTTTTTCAGGAAAGGCATTGGTTCTGTGGTTCTTGAAGCCTCAAATGGAAGCGTTCATTCCCAATAGGAGCAGTGTTATCTCCTCAAATAAATTGGTGGAGATTTTGTTTTTTAGGTGATAGATTGTGGTCCAAAATTTATTTCTAAATTTTTGTAGGTAGGTTAGAGAGTCTATTTTCTGTAAATAAACTTAGAAATAACTTTTGATTTGGTTTGGTCAAGCAAAAGACAGAATCTTAGGTTTTGGTGGTTTAGGTAAGCCTGAAATATGCTCATTAACCACCAAAAGCCTTCATTCTCGGTAGTTGAGAGGGAAAATAAAAATCTCAGTTAACTACCGAAAAGATTTCAACGGCAAAAATGAAAAGCCTGTGCTTTTGCACGAGCCAGTTGTCAATTGGTGCAATCATGAAGACTTAACGGCCAAAAGTCCATGGAGGTGGTAAGGTATGCATGTTCTTGTTGTATCTATCCGAAGATTGATACCTTGTCCTTTTAACTGCATTTGTCATTTCAAAATTAAGGCTTGACAAAGACACAGAAACTCATGCGTGTTTCCCAACTAACAGAAATGATTAGTCACATAGCCCCTCACTATCTCTAGTCACGAGGACACAGATTCATCATGAACCCGATTTATCTCTGATTTGATCTCCATTTATTATAAATTCGAATCCAGGAGTCATTGTGACAGTCTTGATCCCATGATTTCATCAAGAAAACGCATATCGAGAGACCATAATCCCATTTTTTGTGGTGATTGTCGAGTGCATTTTGAGTTCAACAAATTGTTATAAGCCAATTTTCATACCAATCAAGCCTGGTCGAGTCATCAGGTAGTTCAAACCCCATACTGTTTCAATTTAATTGTACATCTCATCGAAACTCGAAATTTTCATCTTGTATTCAGTCAGTCTGTTGCCTAAATTCAGTTAGTGATTGAGCTTTGTGATCAGAACTCTGAGTCACCCTATCTCATTTATTTTTCTTTGATTCATACTCCTTGTCACCCTAAATCATAGAGTCTTTGTCTCCCTGGCACAAAGTTTTTCCTAAATCGCAGGTATAGTCAGCATTTACTAAATGTGGAAAGCAGGGCCAGTTCTAAGGGCTGAATTGGATGGAGTTTGGTACCTTGAGGCATACCCTGAGGTGGACGAGTTCTTCAAGCAAAATGGAGTCTATACATATTGTGAAAGACTGGCAGATTTTCACCAACAGGTGTCTGAAACCTTTGCTATCTCGTATGATGGAAGAACAACAACAATGAGAAAGGAGTAGTTTGTGGTTGATGAGGCAACCATAGCTGAATTCACTAGTCTTCCCAGAACAGGCAATTGTTGGTTCAAATCAACTGTACCTTCAAACATTGAATTTAGATCCTACCTACAGCCTCTACACAAAGATCTTACATGGAAAAAAGACATACCAATGTCTTATCTGGAACCTAAATTGCAATCTCTCCTGAAGGCAATCTTTGTCTATATCACCTGTGAAGGTAGATACAACAGAGTCATGTTCTACAACTTCAAACTTTTAAATCACTTCATAGGGAGATCTCCCATCAATTTAACATTTTAATTGCACAAAGCCCTCACAAAAATGGCTAGGCAAGTCAAGGCCAAGCCCTCTAAGGTGGCAAGTATATTGTCTCATCAAGGGCTCATTACTCTCATTGTTAAGGAGTCATTGAAGAAAAGACAGGTAGATTAGAACTACTTCCTCTTCTGGAATGAATTCCAGACTGATTGGCAACAAGAGGAGAACGGTAAAAAAGTTGCCACTAAGAGGACCATTACTCCTAAAAGTAGTCATATAAAATGGAAGGGTATCTCACCACCAAGAGAACTGATAGAATCATCCTCTGTTAAAAGGAAAAGAATCAAAAGAAAGTTACAGTTTGAGGGTGAGCAGACCAAGGACCCTACTGAAGGAAGTAACCCTTTAAACTTACCATATAGTGACTCAAATCCAGAACAAGAGTTAGTAGAGACACAAGGTGATGAACAAGCTAGACAAGTTGCAGAAGATTGTCCCAACTTGCCCTCACCAACTTCCCCAGAGGCACACAGTCCACCATTGGAAAAAGCTTCTTCGAGCAAGCCTAAAGCATCTAAGGCACGAAAAATCAATAAACTTCTACAGCAAGTCTATGAAATGGACATCTTAGAAAGAGTTATTAAAAAGGAAAATACAGACTTGACTGAAAGAAATGCATAACTTTTCAACATGAACCAAAGCCTCAAAGAAAAGCATGACAAAATCAAAGACAGGACCATGGTGTTGATAAGGGAGAACATGAATATGTACAGGCAGCTTAGAATTCTGAGGCTGAAATTAAAAGATTCTCAATCACCAACATAGGAGCAAACAAGTTTGGAAACTCTAGCCAACTTGGCTACAACCATGGCATATATACCACAGTGTTCCACACAACAAGTTGAAGTTCGAAGATCTGCACGAAGAGGAGTTGCATCGTCTAAAAGACCTTGAACACTCAGCAAAGCATCAAGGTAATCATTTTTGCAAATTTTGAAATTTTGACAAAGCTAATTTTTTGGTGGTTTAGGAGAACAGGACAACTGTTCATTAGCCACCAAAAGCAGAGCTTTTGGTAGTTAAATCACCTAAAAATTTTCTATGTTAACCACCGAAACCTGTAACTGGACAGAGGAAGTGAGATTTTGCACAGATCGAGGTTTTTTTGATCCAAATCATTTGAAAACACTCATGATGGATGGATGATGAATTATATATTCAGTTTCAAGATCCATTTTTGGTGCATAAGGATTAGAAAGGGTAGCCAAGTTGGTTTTGGCACCTATTTTGGTGGAAATAGTTTGGATTTTTTGCACATCTCAACAAATTTGAATGGTATCTCTTGGAAGAGTCATCACTCAACCTTGGAAGGCTATTCTACACTGGACAGTGACTCTACAAGATATGAAGACCATGAAATGTGGGATTGACCTCATTTTGAGGATCATTCCTTATCTTTTGCAAATTGAATTTTGACTGTCTATCTTTAGCATATCTGATCCATGCTTTTAGGATCTCAAACCTACATTGTAAAGCTATAAAGCTAAAGGTAGAAGATGAACTAAGGGTTCGATTTTGAGTTCTATATGCTACTGTTTTGTATGAAAGACACTTTCTTTAATATATCATCCTGTAAGCTTCTTTCATTTGTTACTGCCAGACCTTTTTTCATCTTTGTCTATGCTTATGAGTGGAATTAGTTCTTTTGTCTCTATTTAATGATCCTATGGTAACTGTCATCTTACTTTTGATTGTTAAGAAAGAATCACAAGCATCTTTGGTCAGCTTGTTGACCCATCATATATATGGTTTTATGTATGTTTTGGTTAACTGATTAGTCTTCTTATCCATTTGTTATACAAACCTATCTGACAATAGCTCTTGAAGGCCTTGTGTTGCATGAATATAGCTAAGATTGTCTTGAGAATACAATCCAGAGGTTAAGATATTCATCTTGATCCAAACCCACACCTATTATTGAAAAAATAGTTTCTAAAAAGGTTAAGTTACCAGGCATCTCTGACTTATAGCCTAGGAGAGTTTGCTGGAGTGATAACAATTACATCCATGACATGGTGCAGAGAGGAGCCTTGAAGATCCTTTATATTAGCATGGA
>JASDQU011402381.1:42056-60625 GCA_032191745.1 Picea mariana | reverse complement strand
TTATGTTTCTCTTATCTATTGAAATGAAAAGAACTATAATAATGGAATAAACGTTAACACACACACACACACACACACACACACACACACACACACACACACACACACACACACACACACACACACACACACACATATATATCCGTTGGCTGCTCCGCTAAATATAGGGTGTTCACTATCGAAACTTCTATTGTCAGCTAACATTGGCGTGGTCTTCCAGATTTGGTGGACCCGCCATAATTGTTTAAAACAAAATTTTGTTCATGGGTCGACATTGGACATTTCTTGGGTTTCCATGTGTCACCCGATGATTGAGCCACATTGCACCCACCTGTACACTGATGTTCTTCCCAGTCACTACGTACTGACACATGGTGCTTCTCGAATGGTGCCACATGGCATCACCTAGGGGTGCCACATGGCACTTTTCTATTGGTCCACATGGACCCCTGAAAATCCCAATGGCAGGTGACATGTGGTAGCCTCTAGTGTTGCCACATGGAATGTTGGCATCAACATCCCATATGATGATGTCACCCTACCATGTCAGCAATACAGATGATGATGTGTCCTGTGCTAACTAGCCCTGTTTGACTGCAACTTTGACCACAAATATCTTTCAAACCGTAACTTCATTTGACGATCCGTTTGCCCTGTTAGAAAGATTGCGATGTGCTCTTAACGATCATGCTATTTTAACTAGGTTTTTGGAACTTTGATTTGTTTCCCTTTCTTTGTCTACTGGAACCATTATGAGTGTTTTGAGTTGCCTCTGTGAGTTCTGAGTTATTCTTAGCCTTCTCTGGATCCTTTTTGGATCAATGGATATAGTGATAAATATTCCACGTGGATTTCATAGAGGATGGGCTCAAAATTGTGGCTACGCAAAATCTCCAACTAGTTATCAAGAATCCATAATTGATTGCAGCCATCCAAGAACAAATAAGAGATATGATTTATTAACAAAGAGTTCGTGCCTCCAAGCTCCAACATGCAGCCAAATTTTGGTTAAAATATACATGTAGCTTCAAATAAAGAAATGTGTCATTGGGAAGGTTCCTATGTTTAATTTTAAATTATGCATTTTCTATGTTGAGATGAAACCCTATCAAAACAAATCAAGTTTGTTCATCGCTCAGGATGGAATATTGTTGAGGTAGTTCAATTTAGATATTTCCCTCTTATGTATAAATACAGTGGATATTACAGTAGAAGGGGGAATTATTATTGTATTAAGCAAGAGCTGAGCATTGTTACATTGAAAACAATATTTTATGATTAATGAAGAATTGATTGATCGCTGATGTTTTAAGATTTGTTTTGATCTGAGTTAGATTCTCCAGGAATGTTTTCTAGGTTGGGAAGGGCCCCTCGATCTGGTAACATCCCGGCCATTTTATTTATTAATTAAATTTGTGTACCTTTAATTTATGTTGTTTTCATTTATTAATTAGATTATTGTTTTGATTAATTATTGTGTGCATTTAATTTCAGTTTGCATTATTTTAATTTGATAGTCTCATGAGATTTCTCCTTAGATCAACATCTCCTTCCCTTCTCTTGTATACTAATTTCAGATCACTCATCATCATATCCATGCTGCTAATTCTGCCATTACTCCTCTACTCACGCCTCCAATCCACTCCCTTCACGTTGATGACTTCATAATACAATGTTTCATATTGTTCAACGACCTTTTCACATCACTTTAATTATTTATGCATCCCATTCTTCAACGTTTCATTTCACCTTCCACTCACCATATTCCCTTAATGTTGCAATAGACTCCAATCCTGTACATATTGTGCCTACACCTCTAAGTCTACGACTCCCTGGTTGACAATTTAATGTTGGGAATTAATAGTACATATATTTATCCCCAAAATGATCTTTTCTTTTAATATTTATTTTGATATTACTTCTAAAATTACCTCGACAATTTTTTGGTTTCCCTGGGATGCCATTTTTTGTTGGGAAATGTTGAGCATTTGAGATAATTTTTTTGTTGATTTGTCTATCTGAGATACTCTCAACCGTGTCTTTGGTTGAGTCCTAGGATTATGTTCTATGTAATCTTGCTGGAGGATTGATGGGAAGAAACTCCTCCTTGCCTTATGGAAATTTAATAAACCATCAAGTGCATGCTTAGGGAAGCCTTGAATTCTCTGCAAAACTTCTTGATAAGATATATCTCTCATGAAAATATTATCATAAGGAGATTCTTCATGAACATATCTCTTTACACCAACAAGAATACAATGTTCATATAAACTTTTTAAAGGGCCATGCCTCTTAAGTTCAATATAGGACAAATTGATATCTTCAAATGCCATAACTTCTATTTTGGCATGGATTACACCAGAAAGAGTATATGGGATTATATTCATAGGAAAAGTAGGCCAAATTATCTTGGAGAAGCATGTAATTCTTTATTTATACCTATACCTGCCATTTGGTAGGCTATTTCTCTGCAAACAAATCTGTCAGGCATAAATTTATGCAAGGCACGAGGAGGGGCATTACACCCATAAACCCTAAAATAGGAAAAAAATTCTTTAATATACCAATAACCAATTTGATATAAGTTGTGGATATATTGCTCTATGCTCATGGGTGGTAGAGAACCAAATAATGCTTGGTAAAGAGGAATAACGACATGATGACAAATTTCATAAAAATGTTCCTTGGTGTTTTCTTCCCATAGTTTAGAATGATAAATATGAATAGGTTCTATAGAAATTGGAGTCTACTACCAACCCATTTGAGGAAAAAAAGTATGAAAGAAAATTACATCCATTATATAAGATGATATATAAAATGGAGGGGATTGGCCTTCTTCTTTTAGCTTAAGAAAATTTTCAATGTGCCTATAGAAGTTATCAGATAGAATAATACCCCAATTGAAGCTGAAACCACTAATTACTCCGTGCGTAATTAGAACCCAGTCTAATTTGAAATGATTAGGTTTCTTTTCACCATTTAATCGACACATTAGGGTGGCGACATATAATTTCCCTAGTTTGTAGGATGAAGTTGCATATTTACCTAAGATATCAATTTTAAACTTATTCTCATCATCCCACTAATCTTTAATTAATTATGGAAATTGTAAATCATATTGCACACATTCCTCTTGATTAAACTTTTCCAGGAACTCACTATTAGAATTAATCTCAGGTTTGGGAAATTTCTACATTACTTGGATGTTTGTACTCCTGAAGGATCCAATAAACACCTTTTGATTATTTCCAATAGTTCACGTCTAGAGTTCTACATGTTCCGGAGCCCAATGTATCATATTTGTGTATGTCGTCAACCTGGGTCTTGTTGCATATTTATGTAACCCGAAATTAGAAATATCCTGAAAATTTCTTTTTGGGGCATAGGTGCCATCATCACTCTCACTCTGTGCTACTGCGCCAGACTTTTCTTCCTCAAAAATCTTGAAAATATCGTACCAAGTATTTCTCCTGGAGTGCAGTTTATAATAAGTGTCTGAGAAGAGATTAGAGTGGGGATTTTTAGATTCCTGGTCTTCCGTCTATTGAGCTGGATTGTGATTTTTTTCTTTTCTGGACACCATGGAAACTAATTAGAAATATATTCCAAGAATGGGGTCTGAAAACAAAAGCTAAAATAAATAGAAGTAATGAACTAGTGAAGAGAAATAAGAACACTCTACATCAAAATTTAAAACATATACGTTGCCAACCAAGTACCATTAATTTGCGTGTTGATACCATTAATTGTGAAGTGTATGATGGAATTCCTTATTAGCATTGCAAATAAGGCATCCATATGATCAATGGCATAAAACTTTAAATTAATCAATCCTAGATTAATTCTTCAGTGTATCTAATTACTATCGTGATTCTCGGACATTGGGACCTCAGGGAATCGAGGATTGTATTTATCGTCCGATGCCCGATATGACGTGGAAACCTATAATTAATCCTTTTCATAATTCTCATGTTAAACTTAATTACCACTTTAATCTATAATTATCACTTAAATTATCGGATGTCGAGCATCAGGGTAAGATAGTATGACATGGTGATTATACACAAGTGCCACATGTCATACATAAATGATCAAATAACCGGTTTGACGGGGTTAAAAATTGATGATACGTGTCATACACGTAGGATGGGTGACACATGTACGGGTTTAAATCGATGAAAAATGTTAAAAATTATATATATGGAAAAGATAGGCCGTGACATGGCATAGGAAACATCATTGGGAGTGGTGTAGTGGTCTTATCACGTCTTTCGCCAAAGGAAACATCATTGGGAGTGGTGTGGAGGTCTTATCACATATTTCACCATTAAATTTTTCACATGAATTTAATACCACAGGAATGTGTGAAACATTGATATCTACGAGCTCTAGAATGGAGAACACACCAGGTCCAATGCTTGGGTTTCAGAGGCTCGGCCTAAGTCGTATTTCTGAGTCAAGCGACTTCCGTTTTTCAGATCTAGCCCTTCTTTGCAATCACCATCCATCAATTTGTAGGTACCCATAAGTTATCTATGTGAAGGCTATTAAAAATCTGTACAAGAATCCCTTGGGCTTGGAAAGAAACATATTTCTTAGATTTTAAGTTTATTATTTGTTAAATCTCTCTGAACTTATTTTCACTACCTCACCTTCCTTCTCTCACCCTATGCTTTCGTTTCCTTTTTTCTGGGTTTTTCGTGTCTGGTTTCTTCAAATCTTTCTCTCTATCAAGCTCCCCTTTCAATATCTTGTATCCCTCTCCTTTCATCCATCCTAACCTTTCCCCCTTCCCTATTACCCCAACCCCTCTCTCATTGTTCCCTTAGGACGCTGTCCTTGATCCCTTTCTCTTCGAACTTTCATACTTATCTTGGTTTATATTGACCCCTATTCATAGTTCCTCTCTATTTTGCGGCCTTCTTGGATTAATTCTATGGACTCATCAAACACCAGTATTACTCATCTCGAGTAATCCTTTTTTAGTTGATGCTTTATTGAACTTGCTACAGTGTGATTTCCTCATAGAGATCAGGGATAATAGAATAATGATCTTGGATATTTCCATTACAATGGATCCTTTGTGGGTCGAGGTAAAATGATATTTGAAGTGTTTTGAGATAATATTGGAAGGAATACAAGTACAATACAATGAGAATGCAGGGAGAATACACAATATGGAAAATATTGTGTCATTCAATGTGGAAAATATGGGAAATATTGTGTCATGAAATATGAATGCGTTTGAAGGGAAATTCCACTTCATTATGAAGGACAAGAAGTCCACATCATTAGGCCAAGTGAAAGAATATGATGCTATCATTGAAGAGAATCTCCTTGATTCGAGGGTGGACCCTTTTTAGTACCCTCGTGTCAAGGCATAATCAAAGACTAAAGTTTCCAGTAGCAGTGCTCCTGATCTGATTTCCCTCTTGACTTAGAAGATGGATCATATGAGTACTCAGTTTACCCAGGTACATAACCAGATCATGGGACGTTTTACAACTGTGTAAAGAAATCAATCTTCTCCCATACCTCAGTTTATCAAAAAATAGAGAGATTACACAGGTTTGAAACCAAGGCCTCAACAAGAGGCAAAGGCCCTTGATACTTTGAAATCAATTGGGATGGTCGACACATAATCTTGGTGCATTCCATGCCAAGAACCTCACAGATAAGATGAGTGTCCCATATGAGATAAATATTCTCCAGAAAGTATGAATTTCATGGATATGATCTACATTTTCCAAGAGGAACAATTCACACAAGAACAAATCAATGAAGCCAAAATACGAGGGTAAAGAGAGGGGAGACTCCAGGCCTTGAATCATTTAATAGACGATCACAATAAGGAGTTAAGGAAGAGATAATATTTGACCTACACTAGAAGAAATAAATCTTCAACCCCTCCATCATAGCCTGCCACTCCTCTTCCATCAACAGAGAAGGTGGCCCCACCACCTCCACCTCCAATACATGAGTTTCTTCCTAATCCATCTCCCAAGGATGAGATCTAGTTGAATATAGATGTTGTGGCCATGTTTGGAAAACTAAATATGATGGTCCCAGTAATAGAGATGTGTAAGATCCCTTTTGTAAAAAGGGAAATCTTGAAGATATTATAGGTATAGACTGAGAAGGAAGACCCTCTTATATTTTTGAACACTATGTATCTCGATCGAAAAAGGAACAATAATTCTCCCTCCTATCTTTAATTAGGCATCAATGGCCTCCGCTTGAACAATTGTATGCTGATTTTGGGGCCTCAACAAATTTCATGTCATTGAAGGTGATGGAACAACTTGGTTTGAAGATAACTCGAACCTATGGTAATGTATGCAGTATTGATTCTAAAAGGGTCAAGGTTTATGGGTTATGTGAGGACGTTGAGGTCTTTCTAATTGATTTTCCACTTATCAGCCTCCTCATGGACATAATAGTGATCAATGTTTCGGATGCTTGGGGGATGCTCTTATTGAGGAGTTGGTTTTCTACCCTTGCGGGTTTCCTTAGCATGGACCTTATCCATGCACACATCCCCATGGTACATGGTACCTTTGAGATATTATACATCCGGGACATGGATGATAGGCATGTGATGGATCCTAATGGATCTGATTACATCAATGAATGTGATATGATGTGCCTCAACAAATTATTGAGTATGATCAGATGAATAACATGAAGAATCCATCAAAAGGATGGTCAACACAAAGCCTCCTTCCTATCCATACATTGATAATATACCTTACATCAATTTCAGTGAAGGAAGTCTTGTGCTCATGCGGGACAAGAGAAAGGGAAATCCAAAGTATGACCATAGAGATGGAAACTCATGTCTTGGCCCTTACATCGTCAAGAAAAAATCTGATAAAGAAAAGTACTATTTGACAGCCTTGGATGGGAGAAAGATTCCATTACCAGTGGATGGATCTCTTCTCTGACCTTATGTTCAGGTCACATGACTTCTTCAGGGCCCGTGCCCCAAGTAAGTAGGTAGGTCATTTTGATTTCCTACATTTGCATCTTGATTTCTCATGGTAGTTTAGTTGCATTTCATTTTTCATATCTCTCTACTTGCATTTTGATTTCATGCTTAGTTTAGAAATTTTTGAAAAAATGCTAAAATTTTATTTTCTAGATTAGTTTTCATTTGTATTTTGATGTATATGGACGAAGGGTTATAGAACCACCCCATATTTTACGATTTTTTGTTTCAGTGTAGGCACAGGTCTACTAGGAGATGTTTTGGTTCTCATGCACTCTATGACGAGCACATCTCCCCAAGTAGGAGCCAGATGTTATCCCCATTTTGTGGGATAACTAAGAGATCATGTGTCGAAGCCCTCAAGTTGTAGATATGGAGTGTCGAGAGACTACATGACCAACAATATCCACTTGCACATACATAATCCCACTCTATTACCACATTATGATCCATTTGTTAGTGCATCCACCACACTAGCTAGCTTCTGGAAGGAACATGGGTCTTGCTCCTTGCGGTACAAGTCAGGTATCGTGGAAAAAAAAAATCACCCTAATATTTAAGGCATTTAAGCATGTTGTGTTTGAGCTACTTTTGATTATAGAACGCCTACTTCAACATTAAGATTTTGACCCTTTTTCACCTTGGTGAGTGTCATAGATTTCCTAGTAAGTGGCCAAACTTTGGGGAAGGTTTCTGATTAGGGGTCCCTTGAGGGGTTATCGTACCATTCCCAACCATACATACCACTTTTCTCTCATTACATTCCCATCATACTACCCTCTTCTAGGCCCATTAAATTTAGTGACCTAAGAAGGACATGTACCTCATTTCATGGGAAGAAGGGGCTGAAGGCCTAGAGGGATTGTTGTTGGATAAAAATATAAAATCATAGATATAGACCTTCCAGTTGCTTCACCCAGGGATCCTCGAGAAATCAATGAAACACTTCTATGTAAGAAAATGGGGACCTACAAAATTGAATGATAATGAATGCTTAAGGGGTTAGTTGGAGGATGGGAGGTATCATCATGATCCAACCTATAATTATCATGGGTATTTAGTGGTATGTAATTACCATCATATGGTCACCAAGCCAAGGTAATGGCTCTAAGTTACACAACTAAAATAAAGGGGCTCTCATCATGAGCCAACCTTCTCATTTACGCGAGGTATTTGTGAATGACACTGTCATCATCTGTACACCACGCCATGACAATTTCCTTCAACTCATTCCTTAAAACATGAAAGAAATAAAGAATGAAAAGAATATGGGATTGGAAAAAGTGCATCACAAACGAAGGTTCCACACACCCTCTACAAAGGCACCCATAAATGAGATAATACGAGCCCTTGAATGTCATGAAAATCATTGAACTATGAAGTCTAAACCCCTTACACCTCATCATTCACTACATAACCTTGAAAGGCCATCCTTGGGAGCATCCCCTACTTGAGGGTTTTGGTCTACCCAATAGGACCTTTATGACACCCCTCCCATACTTAAAACTTGGTCAACTATATAGGGTTTTTGAGAATTTGTTTAGTTTGATGAGGTAGTTTTGATGCACATGTTTAGGTGCATTTCTTATTATATGTGGTTTACACTTGTCATGATATCTTTTACTTTATATCTTTGGAGGGAATACCCTTTTGTTTTGTAGGACCTTGCTTGGTGGCCAGTTTTAGGAGAACAATCCTAACTTGGGCTTCCATGGGGAAAGGAGGCCATAGGTTGGATTTTGTAGGCCTACACACTGGATCACAGAGAGATTCATTTGGAGGCTTACTTGACACCATGAAGGATCTTATCCAACCCCTAATTCTCAAATGACTTGCCTAGGAAAGGAAAAATATCATCTTTTGAGGGTTGATGTCAAGCTTGAGGGGGTTTGATGGTGATGGAGTGATTGCACATTGAAACTTGGCATATTTTCACCGAAGGAGACATGGAATGACCCTATAACTTGATAAGGAGGTTCAAGGAGCACCAACGACCTCCATTCTCTTCTTTAATGACTTGCTCATAGTGCCAAAATGTTCCCTAAAGGGGTGATGTCATGTTCTTTTTAGGGTTTCTAATGTGTTAAAGTGAATTTTAAATGAATTATTTGGTTAAAGGTGTAAGATAAGGGTTGTTGACCCCTTATATTATGGTTTAACCTTTTAATGTGGAAAAACTATGTGTTATAATTTTTGTATAAATATAGATCATGTGAATCTCATTTCATAACATAATTCTCCCATTTTGGAGAAGTACTTGGCTGAAATTTTGACTACTCTTGGTGATTATGGTATTTATCTCTTGTGAAATGTATTTTTGTGAATGTATCTTGGTGAATGGATGAGGAGGAGTGATGCACACCCCCTAAAGGCTTTCTCTCTTAGATCTTGGATGAATATTGCATGGTAAACTAGGGTTTGATATCTCATTTTCTTGGATTAGGTAAGGAAAAATCTACATATGCTATTTATTTCTTGCTTATTTTGGTTATTGTTGGTGGAAACCCTAGGGAGGATTATGATAGGTACACCCTCCATCATTGCTTCATATAATTGTTAAGGTTATACGTCTTTCTTTTTTGCAAGGGTTGCTAGGAGAAATATGAGTGTGTATACCCTCCTAGATTTACCCTAACGTTGGTTGGCATACCCTAGGGAGTAAGAGGGTTTACACCCATAGGTTTTTTTTTTATATATAAATTGTTCTTTAAATACCCTATTCACCCAATTTTAAAGGCACTAATCTGAATATTTTTCATTGGGGAAATAAAATAGTTGCATTGGGAAATGTAATTTTCAGTCATTTTAACTTTTTGCAATTTGGGTTTTGTTTCTTGTGCCTATAACACCTCTCAATAACTAGGGAATCCCCTCTAAAGGGGTAGTTATTTCTGTTGTTACAAACATTTATATTCACCATTAAGGATGCAAAACCCCTAATCTTACTTCTTGAATAACTCTTAAATCAACCATTTAAATTTGCTCAAATTTGCGCACATGAACTACTAGGTCTAGCGCACTTTTTGGAAAATTTTGAGGGGGGTTTAGTGGCTTATATTCTTGCTGTAATAAGTTGTTTTTTACAGCCATAAATATGATTTATATTTCTGCAGAAAGTTCTTACAATATAATTACCTTTTTATGCTAGTATCTTGGTCTTTGAATCTTGAGTTTCACTAGTGTTTAGCTACTTTATCTCTTGCATGATTCACTTGATTTATAAAACTTGTTTAGCAGCTTAGTGTGCCATTTCATTGCTGATATATACTTTTAATAAAAACTTCTATTAGGGAGAACAAGCTTAACTTGCTTTTCCACTTGATATATTGCATTGTATACTTGATTTTCCTTGTGTCTCGGGCATGTATTGTCTCTTTGTAGGTCACTCAAAGCTTTGGAAACCTCAAGCAATCGTCACGAATCATTGCCAAGATCCATTTTCCATTTAGAAACCTTACCTATAGGGGAATCCTTTCATACATTACATTTTCCGTCTCAATCCCCTCTAGGTCACCGAGATTCCCCCCTTGAGATGATTACCTCACCTCTAAAGTGATGGGAACACCTACCTATGGTGACAATGGATAGGTGCTCTCTTATTTTTCTCCATTTTGGTGGTTGGGTCGAGATTTTCCCAACCTACAACTTGTACAATAACAAAAATAATGGAAAAGTTATCATTTATACAAAGCATAAGAAATGTTGTACAAATATCCGTAGTTACAAGACTCGAGGAGTAACTATAATGCTTACGTAATTGAGTGGGATCAGTCCCAAAATGAGTGAAATCAACCTGTCTTGGCTAGTCTAATAATTGGCTAGTTTGACCAGACACATGAGCACTTGAAGAGCCTTGAAAAAAACAATGTGATCAATGGAGAAAAATCAGTTTGTGTTAGATAAATGAAATGCAGAAAAATTGTCATCTAGTCAGCTAAGTGTTATGATTTTTTGTATAGGGGGTTTTCAATAGTGAAAATTTCATTTGTGATTTTTGTAGCTGGATTTGAAGTATTTTTGAGCACTTGATGAATATGTGAAAGGGAAAAAGTTAAAGCACCAACAACCAGTTATTGTCATTTGACATCGAGTGGCTATAAAACATCCCAATAGGTCCACACAATATAAAGAAATATTAAATAAATCATGCACATAGTCAGAGGAATGGAAATAGGAATTTACATGAGTACACTCAATACACTCAAGTCAAAATAGAAAGATTGAAAAGATGATGAACTCCTTAAGTGATAGATGTTGAGTTGAAAGTTGTTGGCAAGGTGGGTGCATCCTCCTTATGGAGGAAACCTAAGCGATTTGTCTTGAAGTATGTGTTGGGTGTTACCTTGTTCAAGAGTTCATTCTAAGGGAACAATATTCTCATAATCTCTATATCATTTTGACAGTGAAAAAAATGTGAATCTCATAGATGATGGCATTGATTTATATTGATAGTGATATAGGGGCAATTTATTAAACTATTTATTTTACACAAACAAAATAGAAGATGTTATTTTTTTGAGATAGAGATATAAGTCAACAATATAAAATAGCAATCCGATACAAATATAGACATATAACTAATAAAATGATCAAACTTATTACAAGAAAACTTAAAATTGGAACTCACTTTTTCCCTGCCATCTGATTTATCAATATTGTTGTAAATGTTCATTGAATCAATCACTAACTCAAGCAAGCATTCTACATCGCCAAGTCCTCAGAATAGGCCTTTCTGCACATTGAACATTGGAAAACATCAATGTTAAGGGAGAACATAAAATTCCACATCAAATTACATTCAATAATCACTAAAAACAATATCATTAAATAATTAATATGAATACCTTAATGAGCTCCTATTGGTTTCAAGAATAATTTATTCTCTACTAAACAGGGCCAACCAAATGAAGGTGGAAGCTCATTTGTCCCCTCCCCCCCCTCACATCACTCTCAATTCCCCATACCCATTCATGCATATTAATTCAAACAAAAAATGTACAACTATTTACAATTATTTTGAATTTTTCTATAGCTAAACATAAAACTTATGTAGTGCCCTAGAAGTTTTACTTAACTATTCATGAATATTTATCAGATTATAAAAGGATTGTTTTCACTCTTTGAATTGATTGAAATTTATTGATATGATGGACAGTTGAAAAAGAAAAAGAAAAATTAAAAGATAAATATTGTATTCAAATTGAATAAATATTACTTATCCTTCAATGGAAAAAGCAAACATAACTATATCCTTGTGATGAAAATGTTTTAATAAATTTTAAAAGAAAATTTCTCTTAAAATTTAAAGGCATAATGATAAAACATAGGTCATAGAAACACTTATAGTGAATCAATTGAAAGCTATGTTTAATGATTTTCCTTTGTTGCTCCAATAGTGTGTCATTCCAAATGGTCACATTTATCATGCAGATATAAAGAAAACAAATGATGATGAAAAATCAGAAGAACATAAACCATATCATGAAAAAAAGAATCTTTTAATATTTGTAAATGAAAATTTTCATTAATAATTTTTTCTTCTCGGGCCTTGCAACAAAAAAAAGTCCCCTTACATTCCAATCGAGTGCATACTTATAGTCATATCACTGTTGGGTATGTGTTATATTCTTTGCATGACTAGCTCTAGTGTATGCTATGTTGCATTGAGCGTGCAGGGGGAGATAACTCACTTGCATGGAGGTTCGGGGGAAACGCCCCCGATAAATATTTTTCCTCGAGAAACATGTCACATTTTTGCCTCCTTTTTTTATGTTTCCTTGATTTTTGTTTCCATTGTTGGGCAGTTTTTCGACACATGGTTTTTGGCGATGGTTTTCTATTTCTGGTTAAGGAATTAGGGTTGTTGACTTATCCAGGTCATTGGGTTAGGGTTTTGGATGCCGCTGGATCCTATATGTATATTTTATTGTAAACTATGTATCACTATCAATGAATATAGAATATGTTGGTTTTCTCGGTTTGGGTTTCCAGGGGAAAAATATATGTGTAATGTGTGTATTTTCCATTGCATATTTTATGTTCTTTTATTGAGAATCTATTTGCAGTAAAATATTGTATAAGGTTAAAATATACATTTGGTATCAGAGTTTTGTTGGCTTCAGGGTGACGCCTTTGTGGTCAATGGGTTGGCTCGAGATTGTGATAAACCTTGTTACAGTGGGAGATCTATGGTATTGTTTTTTTAAGTGAAAACAAATGGAGAGCAGTTCGAAAATGGAGATTAAGAACTTTAATGGGAAAAGTTTTGAGTTGTGGAAGATCAAGATGGAAGATCTGTTGGTGGACAAAGATCAGTGGATCTCGGTGGATCTAGGTATTGCACCTACAGGAACTTCAACAGATGACTGGAAAAAGTTGGATTGGAAGGTGAAGAGCACAGTCTGACTGTGTCTCTTAGATTCAGTATTACTGAATGTGTTAGAGGAAGCTAAAACCAAATATTTATGGGATAAGTTGGGGAAGTTGTATTAATCTAAGTCCCTAGTAAATAAAWTTTTTCTGAGAAATAAGCTATATAACCTGAGGATGAGAGATGGAGACTTGATGGCAGAGCATTTGAATGCCTTCAATATTGTGGTAAGTCARTTAGTATATGTTGAGATTAAAATTTCAGATGAAGATAAGTGTATCGTTTTACTTTTCTCTTTACCAAAATCATGGGATAGTTTGGTTGTGGCCATAGGTAGTAATACAACTGCCTTGAATTTTCATGAAGTGGCCTCATCCTTGTTGTTAGAGGAGATGATATGAAAGAACATGGAAGGATAGAGCACAGATGCATTATTTGCAATAGGACACTCCTAGAAACAAATAGATATAAGTCCTCAAGTGGGATATCTAAGTCTAAGGGTAGATCTAAATCTCCTGAAAAGTTTGTAAAGGTATGCCGGAGATGTGGAAAACAAGGGCACTACAAGAAGCACTGTAGATCCAAAATTGAGAAAAAGAAGGGATCTAAAGAAGCTCCTTCTACAGAATAAAAAACCTCCAAGGAAGAAGGAGGGGATGTGTACTTGGATTCTTCAAGAACACAGGTAGATCATGAGACATGGTTGGTTGAATCAGGTGCATCCTTTCATATGAATCCCCACAGGGAGTGGTTCTATGAATATGAAAGGTATGATGCAGGTAATGTTTTCCTAAGTGATGAATCAACAACCAAAATCATAGGACTAGGAAAAGTCAAGTTGACGCTCATAAATGGAAGGATTAGAAAACTACCTGGTGTTTTGTACACCCTAGGTTTGGCCAAAAATTTGATTTCTCTAAGAAAAATGGACAATGCAGGGGTAAAAACAATATTTGAAAAGGAAACTTGCAGGATGGTTCGAGGAGAAATGGTGTTACTGAAGGGAGTTCGGTTTGGAACTCTATATAATATGAAAGGAAGAACTATTATTGATGGGTGTAATAGTTCCGTTGTTCATGATATTGGATTTCAATAAGAAAGCACTCCTACAGCCTTTGGAGAAAAGGTTATGCTGTGGCATCAAAGATCGAGGAATATCAGAGAGAAGGGTCTTCGACTACTACATGGTAAAGGTATGGTTGAAGGTATGTCTAACTCCTCTTTGGATTTTTTTTTTCTGTGAACATTGTGTATATGGGAAGTAGAATCGGGTAAAATTCCCCTTTGGTGCAACGAGGGCGGAAGGAATTTTACATCTAGTTCACAGTGATGTGTTTAGACTTGTGTCGGTTCCATCATTGGAAAAATATTTTTACTATGTCTCATTTATAGATGAATTCTCAAGGAAAACTTGGATATATTTCCTCAAGAATAAATATGAATTCTTTGACAGGTTTAAAGAGTTTAAGGCTCTTGTTGAGAATCAAACAGAGAAAATAATTAAGGTGCCGAGGACAGATAATGGAGGAGAATTCTACGAGAATGAATTTGAATAATTATGTAAGAAGTGTGGTATAGCAAGGCATAAGACTACTCCATATACAACTCAATAGAATGGAGTTGAAGAAAGGATGAACATGATGCTAATGGAAAAATCAATGTGCATGCTCAGTGGTGCCGAGTTTGGGAAAGAATGTTGGGCAGGGGAAATGGGTATTTCATGTTATCTGGTCAGCATATCACCCTCATCAACGCTGGATGACAAGACTCCACAAGAGGTATGGATTGGTAAGAAACCTTCTCTCACACATCTCAAGGTATTTGGTTGTGAGGCATATGTTCATGTTCCAAAGGAAAACAAGAGTAAGCTAGATAAGAAGGTTGAAAAGTGTATCTTTATTAGGTATAAAGATGGTCTCAAATGTTATTAGATTTGGAACCCAGAAACTAAGAAGGTTGTGTATAGTTGAGATGTGGTATTTAGAGAAATGAAGGATGTTTTTAAACAAGAAGTCCTACCAAGTAAGGAAGAACCACATAAAACATTGTTTGATTAAAAGGATGATGAATCCGACTCTATAGAAGAACATGAATCAAAAGAAGAAGATCCTCATACTCCAGTATTGAGGAGATCAATTCAAGAAAGAAGGCTACCAAAAAGGTATACTCCATCTGATTTCCATTCAAATTTTTCTTTGTCTATTACTGATGATGATCTTAGAATTGTCAGGGAGGCAGTGGATTCAGAGGATGGAATGCTCTGGAAAAAGGCCATCGATGAAAAAATGACATCCTTGGATAAGAATGAGGCTTGGGATCTAGTGGAGTTGCCGACTGGAAGAAATCTCATTGGCAACAAATGGGTATTTAAAAATAAGTTGAATGTAGAAGGTGAAGTGGAGAAATACAAAGCTAGGTTAGTAGCAAAGGGTTATTCCCAGGTTGAAGGAATTTATTTTGGTGATATTTTTTCTCATGTTTCCAAGTTAACTTCTATAATATTTATGTTATTTGTTGTTGCTACATTTGATTTTGAAGTAGAACATATGGATGTGAAGACATGGGGATCTGGAAGAAGAAATCTATACGAAGCAGCCAAAAGGATTTGCTATGAAGGGAAAGAAGGAGTTGGTATGCAAGCTGAAAAATTCTTTATATGGTTTAAAAGAATCACTAAGAATGTGGTATCAAAAAATTGATACTTATATGCTAGGACTTGGCTTCACAAGAAGAAAAGAGGATCACAGTGTGTATTTTAAATTAATTGGTGATCATTTGATTTATTTGGTCTTGTATGTGGATGACATGTTGTTGATAGGAAACAACAAGGAGTTATTCAGGATGTGAAAAATCAGTTGTCCTCTAAATTTGACATGAAGGATCTTAATGCTTCAAATTTCATTTTGGGCATGGAAATTAAAAGAGATTGAAAAAAGAGGAAACTATGGTTAAATCAGAGAAAATATGCCGAGACAATATTGCAGACATTTAATATGTATGAATATAAAAAGGTCAAGGTACCTATTTCTGTTGGTGTAACTTTATCTATGGATGAGTGTCCTAAGACACAAGAATAGGAGGAGGACATGTCTCGTGTTCCATATGCGAGTGCAATTGGAAGTTTGATGTATGCAATGGTATGTACTAGACCGGACATTGCACATGTAGTGGGAGTTTTGAGCAGGTATATGTAAAAAACAGAGAAGGAGCATTGGACAAAAGTAAAAAGGGTTTTCAGGTATTTGCGTGGTACTGCTAGCGATGTATTGTGATACCAAGGAAGACTATGATTGGACAGAGTGTTGGAAATACATGGATTTGTGGATGTAGACTGGGATATAGATCTAGATTGTAGGACATCTACAAGCATGTATGTGTTTAACCTGTTTGGAGGAGAAATCAGTTGGATGAGAAAAAGATAGGTTGTAGTGGCACTTTCAACTACATAAGCTAAATACATGGCAGCCACTCATGCAAGTAAGGAAGTAGTATGGTTACAAATATTGTGTCCAGGTATTGGGTTGGTACAAAAAGCTGTAAGGATAGATTGTGATAGTTAGAGTGCAATTTTTCTAGAGAAGAACCCAACTTATCATTAAAAAAGAAAACATATTGATATTCAATATAACTTTGTGAGAGACATGGTTGAAGAAAAGAAAGTGTTTTTGATGAAGGTGGACACTTTGAATAATGTTGCAGATTCATTAAAAAAATATGTGAGCACTGAGAAGTTCTCTTGCTGTAGAGGATCCATGGGCATTGATGCCCTGGATTGTTGACTATGTAACCCTGTAACCCCCTATATGGAAAGAAAACAAGAAGTGGGAGAATGTTGGGTATGTGTTATATTTTTTGCACGATTATCCCTAGTGTCTACTATGTTTCACCGGGCGTAGAGGGGGGAAACATGTCACATTTTTGCCTCATTTTTCGTGTCTCCTTGATTTTCATGTCCATTGTTGGACAATTTTTTAGCACATGGTTTTTTTCGATGGTTTTCTATTTCTGGTTAAGGAATTAGGGTTGTTGACTAATTCAGGTCATTGGGTTAGGGTTTTGGATGCCATCGACTCCTGTATGTATATTTTATTGTAAACAATGTATCACTATGAATGAATGTAGAATGAATGTGTGTATTTTCCATTGTATCTTTTCTGTTCTTTTATTGAAAATCTATTTGTAGTAAAATATTGTACAAGGTTAAAATCTACAATCACTTGTAACCAAAATTGGTTATTGAAGCTACTTACAAGTCAACATAAATTACAAAAATGAAATATTTCTAGAACAAAATCTCTCATTTTACTGAAAGTTGTTTTCTAAGTCATTCTAACTGAATGAGTCGATCCCAATCCTACTTTGCTAGATATTTAAAAGTCATCATTTTCTTATAAGAAATATCCACTTCTGTATATCTTCCATATGTTGGGGTAATTACAAATAAATTTCCGAGTTTCCATAAAAGGAAGAAGTATTCATCCAAAAGGTCAACAATTATTGGACCTTTTAACATTCATGTAATTCCTCTGAATTTATTTGTATCCTCTCTTACTTTTATAAAAAATTGCTGGTAATTTTGAAGAGAGAATAGATTTCCCTTTTTATCCCAACATTCTAGTAAACCGTTTTCAACCATTTTCTTGTAAAGGATAGAAAACCATTCAACATTTATTTGCAAAGGAATTGATTTGTTTTGAGTTTGCTAAATTAGGCTTCCTTTTCCAAAAATCTTTTCAATCTCCATGACCATGCTGGTTTGATTTTTAATTCCTTTTTTACTCAATTCCTCATTTGATTTGGAATTAAGTAACTTAATAATTCTGGTATTTGTCTCAGGTCTGTTTCCTAGCTCTTGGAAAGTAGAATTAATGTCTTTATCCACCTTCCTTTCCAAAATAGATTCTTCATCCATTATTGTGATATAATCCCAAATTTTGGTGATTTCCTCAACATTTTTTTCCCAAAGAAAACATCTGGCTCCTATCAACTAGGATTTTACTCCTAATTTAGTTTTCAACAGTTCATAATCCTCTTGTATATTACCCTTAGCTTGATCATAGATATTAAGCTCTTTATCTCTTTATGCAATTTAATCTTTGAGAATTTTTATTTCATCATTTTCTGTAGACACTTCCTTCTTGTATTTTTCCAATTCAATATCTTTAAAATTTAGCTCAACTGATGTAGACCCCCCTTCTCTCCTGGGGGATG
>JASDQU011402381.1:21475-34418 GCA_032191745.1 Picea mariana | reverse complement strand
CCTTCCACCCAAGAATATATGAGAGATAATAAAACTTTACATTAAATCATCACCATCAACCAATCATCACATAGAACCTGATAATGCTTCCTGAGACTTCTTCAATTTATGCAATTCTTCAATTCTTGGAGTACTCTGATCCTGTAGATAATATTACTCAATGTATTCTCTGAAAATCCTCCAATTTTCACTCCTTGAATCCTCCCCAAAAACAGGTTATAGAAAGAATGGTAGACTTTATTCAATTCTGGTCTATTCAGGAGAGTGAACTTTCACAGAATGCCCCGCACTAAATAATTAACATCTGATTCTGAAACTTGCACACAAGAAACTACAGTCCGTACTCTTTCTAATTAAATTTTTCCCACTTCATTTGTATTCTCTATGAAGAAGTTATGATTGTTTTACCTGGAACACCTATTTATTGACTAGCTTCAGGACTGGTCACAAACCCTATCTTCCACAGAGTGTATCTCCATAATTATAGTGAATCAAGAGCTCAAATTTTTACCAGAGGTACCTTGATATGTCTTCTCAATACCATAGTGATTTCACCATCTGAATTTTTCTAGAAAAAAAGTTATAGAAAAAATGGTAAGATGACCTGAAAATAACATACCTTAGAACACATCACCAAAAGACTTCATCCTCCCTTGAAATCCGACCTTCTTTTCTCCTTATTTCCTATGAAATTTGACTTGTATAAAATGAATGTATGATGATGTTTATTTATACCATTTATGTCACTTCCTTTTAACATTAGGGCCGACCTGACACTTTCTTATTTTGTAATTCTTTTCTTTAATTATCTTCAGGGCCTACATGTACTCCCTTCTTCAATTCACTTTGTCATCTTCAAAAATTCATTTCTCCTCAACCATGAGGATCCAAGTGATGTGCCACATACCACCAGAAACAACATGATGTATACTATCCATCCATGGATGTTGTATCTGCATGTGCATTTTCCTTCATGTCCAAATACCTTTATCAATCTTGTGGTCCAAAACCCATGACTAGGGTTGACATCAATGACAACAACCAATATTCCAACAATTTCAAACTCAGCAAAGATAGATAAATCTATCTTCCTACTGCACATGAAATATATCATACACCTACAACATACATTCATGAAACACATAAACAATCATATGCAGGAAAAACTGTTGTCTTTTCATTAATATGAAAATCTGAATGCAATATGTGTAGGCTAGACTGCCACAGAGTCTCAGCTCTCTCAAGCTCCCTCAAAGAAATATTCTATCTCGTATTTCCTCCTCTGAGGATTTCTAACTAACTTGCAGCTACCTCCTATTCAGTAACAATACTCCTCCATCAGCCTCATTCGGGCATACAATGCCTCTACTTATATAAGAGGGTTCCTAGGGTTCCCCCCCGACTATCTATATTCACGAAGAAAAATATTACATCTACTTAAGTTATGTTACATTAAAGTCTAGGAGTGAAACTCCCATATCATTCGCTCCCAAGTGTTTTGATCTTCTTAAGTTTTCAATCAGCAAAGAAAAAGATTTGCAGGAAAACACCAGCGTTTAAGATTTCAAAATGATTCAAAGGCGCGCTAGGGCACTGAGTTGTCTCTCCAAGTGTGCTTTCTAACAATGCTCCTACATCATCAACTAAAGCCTTAAATATGTCATCTGATGAATCTGCAGATGATGAATGTCTTGATGATGAAGATCCCTATTTCAAAATATGAATTACTATTCATATAATTTGATTTGTTCATTCATGTGAACCATTTGATTTAAAATATTATCTTTTCCCGTTGGATTGATTGTAGCTCTGGATTTTGCACATGAACAAGATCAATCAAATGTAGCTTCTTCTTTTGTATAAGGATCTCATTATCTGTTGCATTGGCTCCTCATCCTTAGGATTGTCTCTTAGTCTTAAGAGTTTCTTCATCAAATCATCAATCCTTATTTGATTTGTCCTGATAAGTACCTTTTCCTGTCTTAGTTTTTCCTTCAATTGTCTGTTTACCTTTTGTAATTTCTTCATATCAAGAGTCATATGGATGACATCTCTATTCAACATTTTTCCTGTTTTTCTGAGCAAGTCCATATTGTCAAATATATGAATTTGTTCAAGATTAGATGAAAAGTTTGTTGCTCTATAATTGTTAACACTTCTAAGGTTTTTATCATTATGTTCTAAGAGTGAAAAATTAAATCTTCCTTAAAATCTAATGCAGATAATAATCTAGATTCAGAAGAATCTTGATCAAGCTCAAGCAACAAAAATTGCTTGATCTCTACATTTTTGTCCTTCATTTTCTCATATTTTGAAAATGTATTTTTTGGCTTGATTCCTGAAGATTCAACACCTTCTTTATTCTATATGTTATCAAAGACAATTGATGGAAGAAACTCTATTGTAAAAGAAAGTAGTTTCTTTTGAGTCGCTTCCAATGTATCTTCTATAACTTGAATACCTTATTTTGAAATTTCCTTTGTGTTTCCTTCAATTCGTTGTTTCTTCCTGAAATGCTCATCTTCTGACTTTGAGACAACTTGAAGCTCCTATAGAAAACTTCTTTTAAAAGATTTATCTTGCTGGTGGGGTGCATCAATGACCACTATATGAGAAACCTGAGATACATTATGTATTTTCCCCTGAAGAATATTCTGAACATCTTTCCAACTATACACATTCATTATCTGCTCCACTTGAGGTTTTCTATGTGCTCATAGGAAGTTAATTGAAACTCTTGTCTTTTGGATGATATGATTCTAAAAGGATCATACTGCCATGTTTCTCCTTGCTCAAGATTCAATCCTTACAACATTGATTCTGCAACCTACAAAGCTTTTCTATTGTTCACAATAAAAGGTCCCACTTCTCTTTTCAACTTGAAATTAATCCTCTTTTTCTTTGAAAAAAAATGAATATCATCTGAATTAAGACTTTGCCTTATGAATTCTAAGGAAAAAATCCTTAGGGCAAGGAATTTGGGCAGTTTGGATGGTTTAATTTATGCTCCATATATCCTTATTTTAGTATATTTCTCGAATAAATACTAGTCTCCTAGTTTAGTTTATGCAAAATCATGCAAAAGTGTATTTACTTTGGGAAAGATTATAGGAGGAATTTCTACATGAAACAAGGTATATGATATGGCCATAAATGTATTGACAAATTATGAAAATCCAACATTTTGTGGCTTCTTTCTGACAATTGGTGTCCAATGAATGACTCACAATGGATTTCCAGTTTCTAAGTTCAAATTTGAAAAGTTATTTTCTTTGAAAAACAAAAGAAAATATACTAGATAATATTGATATCTATAGGATCTACTCAGTGTAAATTCGGTGAGTTAATAGTGTAGAGAATTAGTTATATGTTATGAAAAATGGAATATAACAATTGGTTGGATTGTCAAAAGGAAAATAAACTTAAATAGACCTAATATAGTGGTATCCACAATCATATCACTATCATATCCCAAAAAAACACAAGCCATGTTGATAGTCTATTGCGAGATTGATGAAAATATAACAATTTCATAATTATCAGACTCTTCAAGAGGATTTCTATCTTTCTCCATTAAAGACAATATTAAAGTTTGTTTGTCATGCAAATTTAACTCTTTATAGACAATGTCTAAAGCTTCTTCATTTAAGACCCGACCATCTGTAATTTGTAGGACTTTCAACATCTCGCAATTCGACTTAGCTGAAATTCCAAATAACAATGACCCAACTCTGGACAATATACTCCTAGAGGATGGGACATAATTCAAAGCACACCAGTGAACAAATTCTAGGAAATTTCAAGTCAAAGGAATAATGAAACATGCCAAGTTTGACTCTCATGCATCAAAATAATCATGTAACTGATTATATATGTCAAAAGATAGTTTATGCAATTCATAGAGATCAAATAAAGTAATTGGGTCGAAAATTCAACAATCCATGTCCTATAAATCAAGTTCTATTGTATATAGGGTTCTAGACTTTTTAGAAGTTGAGGGTTTTGATATTTTGACAAATTGACATGAAATGGGCCTTTATCTTCTTACCCGAAACAATTGCTGAAGAAAACCTTTGATTTTGCTGATAAATCCGACAAAAGTACACTCTGAAAAGGATTGGGTGAGTTCAGGTTGCTTTCATCCTTCATTAACAATAACCAGTGGACTTTTATAAAAATAACCCAACAAACAATATTTTATTTACACACACATTTAAAGAAATCATTTATTAATTGCTAATATAACATATTTACAAAACTGGCGGTTTCAGGAGCATTAGGGTGGTTTCATTTCATAGTTATGCAAGTGGTAGATTGATAGTTTTGAATACCACACAAAAGGGGGCTGAGGTGGATTCTTTTGTCGACACGTAGCATGGGTCAAATCCTGCCTACATCACCTCAGGGGTATGCCCTTTTAAATGTCGATTGGCCTGGGGTAGCAAGGTTCATTATAAACCGTAGATCTCCGCGCTTTTCTGATCAACGCTCCACGTTTAATCATGATATATCTGCACACAAACACATCATTTTATTAAAATTTATTAAAATTAATCGTATTATTAATTGTGTTTCATTTAATTAATCGTATTTCATTTAATTGATTGGAATTTATTAAAATTAATTGTATTTTTCTTTAAACATATATAATATAGTATTAAAAACTAATAAAACATCTTTTTATTAGTTTTTAGCACTACATTATATATATTTAAAACAAAATGTCGTATTAATTTTAATAAATTCAAATCAATATATACAAAGAAATCATAAATATAGCTATTAAAACTAAATAAAATTTAAAACTAATATAATTAAATCTAAAAACTTAGAGCCTAGATAAGGCTAAAATTTAATAAAACTAAAGATAATGCTCTTTGTCATACAACATTTCCCAAATGGAAACCTAAATAGGTTTATGTTAATCTCCTTTTCGAACTAGTGTTAGCTACTTTGTGATTACTTAGTTCTGATTTGATATGGCTCTAAGTCTCCATGTGACCATATACTATACCCGTGGCTAAATATTCACACAAAATTGTGGTTTACCACTTTTGGAAAGTGGTTTTCATATATAGTGTCTCAGGGGGTCAGAAAATGGTATTGAAATAATCTTCTAGGGGGTTGTGTTACTACCAACAAGGAACATGTGTCTGAGTGGTAAGTTTATAAACCACCCTCGACACCCACACCTTTATTAACCTCCGAGCTTCTCTCTTATGCGAAGTTGTTGAAGATCGTTGATCCTTACGTTGATCAAAAATCAACTTTAAATGCGATCCTACGGCCCCTGTGTACTTGATCTATGATCCAACGATCCAGATTTAATCTTGTTCAAATAATGATAATAACAATTAAATCTCCCCGCTACAAGGAGGATTTTCCTCGATCTCGATCGATATGCTTCCAATGAAAAATATTGGATTGATTTGCCACACATTGAACTTTGATCATTCACATAGTATGACATAAGTATTTCCCATGATGGAGAGAAATCATGAAATAAACAAACCAACTCTTCTCATACACACAATTCTAGATTACATAATTAACACAATAACTTCTGGAACACATTGGAACTTTATTTATAATATTCAAAACTTCTCTCACAACCCGCACACATGGAATTTCCCCAAAACCACTCCTCCTCACTCACTTTGTCTACCTAACCTCTGTCATATTATATAATTACAAATATATTCTTAGAGATATCGAAATAGCTCCTGCAAAACCAACTCACTTGAAGTATCTAAACAAACATCTATACTAGGAATTATTTCCTGAATCTCAACAACAAACTAACAACTATGAAACAAATCAATCTTCAAGATATATTTTAGAGATATGTTTTACAAATATTATAAAATAAAATTAGGGAACCAAATCCTTTGGTAAATTTTTTGACCCCTTGGGTCA
The DNA here is from genome assembly GCA_032191745.1 of Picea mariana. NCBI lineage: Eukaryota > Viridiplantae > Streptophyta > Pinopsida > Pinales > Pinaceae > Picea > Picea mariana. The sequence continues at coordinate 28,502 of JASDQU011402381.1, read as the reverse complement.
GTTCTATAGATTTTTGTTAGATGCTCCTGCATCAAACTCCCAATGAAGAAAATCACTATTCATAAGGCCTTCAAGGTCTACACCATACTTGGAAATATCTGATGCTATTATCCAAGTGAAATCCAGGTGCAATAAGGGATTTTGAGGCCATTGAATCCATATGTGTGATGATAATCAATGATCCAATAAATGATGCTACAAAGAGGATAGGTACACGAGTCAATATTGTCACCCAGGGTTGATATAAGATGGCATGTAAACCTAGACATGTCATTGCCAGGGAATATTAGAAAAGCTTCTCCTAGTGTTCCGAATTTTGATGTGGTTGGACAAAAGGAATATCTAAACGATACCATTGAATTAATATAGTGATCATGTCCTAGAGATTGTAACTATAGTGATTAATATAATGATTGGTTTTAGAATTTTTTATGAATTTGGAGTGAAGATAGATCATGTATGAGACTTTGTAGTCTATTAGTGTAAGATTTAGGAATTTTTCTAGAGGTGGAAGAAGGTTCTTTGTGTTCAATTAAAAACAAGGAAAGGAAAGTGAGAGAATTCAATATCTATGCAATCATTAGAGGATACAAAGTGTAGGATGAAATGATTGTTGGATTACTGAGAGGGGGGTGAATCAATAATATAGCAATTTAATCCTTTTCACCATAGACTTTGAATCATCATATTTTCTCAACTTGCAACTGGTTTGCATAGGAGTGGTAACTAGTTTGAAATCTTCCATTTCAAACCTGTTTAGCATTTCTCTGATATACTTAGTTTGAGAAATAAAAATTCATTGGTTTCTTTGACATATCTAAAGACCCAGAAAGAAGGATAGTTCTCCAAGTAATGCCATTTCAAATTCATTTTGCATATCCTTTGCAAATTTCTGGCTTAACCTGTCATTAGTACTTCCAAAAACAATATCATCAACATAAATTTCAATTAATAAAATACTACCGTGAGTTACCTTGATGTAGAGGTTACTGTCTGCGCTTCCTTTCCATAGTTTGTAGGGAGTTTTGTCATTTTTTTTTATGAGAATTACTCTATTTTGAATGTGAATTGTTGTATGCACTACATGTGTCCAAAAAATATCCGTCAATTTGGAATCCATTAGCATTGCTCGAGCCATTTCCTATGTAATTATCATCCATTATGATAATGTTCCTTTGTCTTTGAACCACTCTTTGAAAAAATGTATGAATCCATGCTCTCATCCATAATGTCCAAGACTCTACTTGCGCAACTGTCCATAATGCTGACCCATTTATCACTATACTATCATGAAGTCTTTATTAATCCATCAAATTGTACTTCTGCTATCTGACAACTCTAGATCTGTCTTCTCAAACTCTACAATCTACTCGAAGGATGGTTCTTTGGTCTGTCACAGCTATTGCATAGACTCCCCCTGTCTAATATTCATATTACCTGGGAGTCTCTAAGACGAATAGCTCAAAACAATTCCTTCTTTTATGTGTATTCATAATCATCTTCATTGGTGGATTCATCATCATCTTCATTGGTAGATTCATCATCTCTTTGAGCTCTGACTTCTTTCTTTCTTTCTGTGGATTCATATTTCACTACAGTGCCTGAAAGTAAAATCTCTTGAACCTGTTCCTTATTTACATGTCCTTCTTTTCTTTCAGTTATTTTCCAAACCTTTCTATATTTGACATCTTTCTTTTTCTCTGTAGAATTTTCTTCATCTTCTTTTATTKCCAATCTTGCGATCTCTGGGACATGGTCTTTGTTCACTTGTTCTTTGTGTTTTCTTATCCATACTTTCGTATATCTGATATCAGTGTTCTCTTTCATGGAAGTATCAATCATGCTTCTAGAATCACTAGCTATGTGTCCATAATTATGACATTTGTAACATTCAATGTTACGTGGGGCCACATATGCACTTCTTGCTTGAACATTTATTTTATAATCCCTACAATCTGCAACCTTATGTCCGAAATTAGAACAATAAAAACAATGACTATAAAATAAATTTGCATACCTGGGAGTGAATGATCTTCTTTGTGTTGTAGTCCTTTTGAATTTATGCCTTGACTGATCATGATCATGATTGAAGCTTCTTTGGGGCTTGAACATAAATGGTCTTCTTGAATATGTATCTTCAATAGTTTTCTTAGAATCTGGTTGACCATGATTCCTTCCTTTGATTACTTCTGCATAACTCTTTCCATTTCTTCATTCTTATTTTCTAGCAACCTTGAGTGCTTCTCTTCATTCTCTATAACTGACGTGGATGTTTTTGTCTCTTCAACGTTCTTGTTGAGCTTGACGAGTTTACTTCTCAATGTGACAACTTCTTCTTCAATATTCTCAACCTTTTCTTCTTTCTTCATTATCTGAGACTTCATGACTTCTTCTATTCTTTTCGCTTCCTCAAGTTGAATTTTTAATGTGATTATTTCTTCTTCAAGTGCTTTCTCTTCTTGACCAAACTCTGCCTCAAGTTGGTTTAGATCGTTAGTTCTTTCCTTAAGATGATCTGTCAATATATTCTCTCTCATTTCTTCTTCTTCATTCTGTGCTTCTATGTTGGCTTCCAAATACTTCTTTTGATATTCAATATTTTCTTTGATCTTTCTATCTTCTTCTATCTGAGTTCTTAAGTTCTCGATGACCTATTGGGCTTCTTAAAAAATGTGAACACTTTCCTTTTGTTTCATCAATTCTTTCTCTAGTGACTTGTTTTCTTCTCTTAGTTCATCTAAAGCACTAATCAATTCTCTGGTGATTATGTACTCTTCATCTTATGAATATGTTTGACATGGTGAACATAATTCTTCTTGATCTATATTTGCATCTTCTTTGGAATTTTCTGAATCTGTGATGGGTGAATAATATATGTTATGTAACTTATCCCAAAGTTCTTTGGCTAATGAACATTTACCAACCTTTTCTCTTATCGGATTAGGTAATCCTTCCCAGATTAAATACATTGCTATTTTGTCATTCTTCTTCAATTCCTTATTGGCTGCAGTCTTTTCCCTTTTTGAATTATCATATCCTATAACAACTGATAGCCAAATACATTGTCCATGTTCCTATAAAAATAATTCCGTCCTTTTAATCCACATCTCATACTTAAAACCATTCTAACCATTAAACATTGGTACTCCATTCTCAAAATAATCCATGATCTCCTTCTAGTGTTTAAACTGTTTACTGAAGGAATCGTCTTTGATACCAATTGTTGGATTACTGAGAGGGGGGGGGGTGAATCAATAATAGAGAAATTTAATCCTTTTTCACCATAAAATGCAAGTGTTATATCAATGTAGCATTATCATCCAATAGTTGCAGAGTAAATAAACAATGAACAAATGAACAATCCCACACATACATATTACACCAGTGTTTTATGTGGAAACCCAAAGTGGGAGAAAACCACACAATGCTTTTTCTTATATGTCTTTAAGAATTACATTCATTGGAAGCACCAACTTCCTTTGTTTTCTAACTGCAGATGGAAGGAGGCTCCAACCCCCTAGTTTCTTAGGCTACAACCTGAGGGAAGCTCCAACTCCCAAATTCTGTGGCTACAACCAAAAGGAGGATACAACCCCCTATGTTCTCCGGATACAACTGGAAGGTGGCTACAACCACCTGTCCTTTCCCCATCCAACCGCCCTAATGTAGAAGTAGAATGATGGAACCACTGTCACACTATCACTGAGAGATATACTGCTGTAAATCTATACCAATCAAAATGCACCAAACAACATGTACCAATAACCTGAACCATGCATCAACCTGTACCTCAAACTGTAATCAACCTGTACCATAAAAAAGTGCATCAACCATGCACCAACCTATACCAAACAACCTGTAATCAACTTGTACGATAAACAAGTGCACCAACTTGTACCTATACCAAAATCCCTTATCAATTTCATCATCCAAATCTAATTTGTAACTCTGTAATAGACCTGGTGTATATGATCACATACCCGCAAACCTTCCTTAACTTTAAAAACAAGAGACTATCATTTTCATCAAACTTTACTTTAGTCTCACATGACTAGTTTTGGATTAGTCAACAACCCTAACTTGAAATAATCATAACTATGTACCTGCAATGAATAAATATATAAAAATAGTACACACTATTATTTAGTGTGTTTTATGCAATTCCTCCAGGTGTCACTACTTGGAACCTCTAAGAAAAGGATTTATATAAAAAAATGGCATACCTTGTTGAATTTTGGCTTATTCTAGAGAGAGAACTTGTAGAGTGTTCCCCGCATAGAATATTTGTTTTATGGATATGAAAATTGTACACAAAATACTAAAGATTGTACTCTAACCAACACATTTGGTCTTACTGAATTTAGATATGTTATGAAGAAGTTGTGATGTTTTTACCTGAAACACCTGTTTTGGACTAGTTTCAGGACTAGCCACAAACCCTATTTTCCATGGAGTGTAACTCCAAAAATACGACGACCCACAAGACAAAATTTGTACCACAAATACTTGGATATGTTTCCTCAATGGCCACCCAATTTTACGGTCTGAATCTTTCTAGAAAAAAAATTACTTCAAAAATGGTGAGATGACCTGTAAATAACATACCTTAGAAAGCATCATCAAAAGAATTTATCCTCCCTTGAATTTTGGCCTTCTTTACTTCACCTTTCCTCTAAAATTCGTCTTAGTTATCCTTTGGTTACCTTAGTCACCTTTATATATTCAATATGCTCAAGTGTTATCAAAATGAGAGAGCCTTGCCTCTTATTTATACTTTCATGTAGCTTTCTCAAGGGGTTACCTTTTAACCAACTTAACCCACTTTCCTTATTTTAGCGTTAACCCACTTCTAACAACTTGTAACTTAGTAATTTATCCATTAACTTTATCATTTAAATAATTTCTTTTGTATTTACTTTGATTTATAATACACTCATCACTTCAGTTTATTATTTACCTTCTAAATTCTCTTAAACCACTTTGACCTTTTGGGGCTTCTAGATGACTCATGAGGGTTCTCCAACTTCACATGGCCATAAGTCTCTAACAGTGAGGAGTTATGTGATGTTCCACATACCACCAGAAATGGAATGACATGTAATATCCATATAGAATAGTCTTACTTGTAAATATATCAAAACTCATACCATTATCCATCAAACAAACTTGGGTCCATTACCCAAACCTGGGTTCTCCAACTTCACATGGCCATAACTCTCTAACCATGAGGAGTTAGGTGACGTTCCACATACCACCAGAAATGGCATGGCATGTAATACCCATATAGAATAGTCTTACCTTCAAATATATTAAAACTCATGTTAGAGAAATATTTGTCTCACCCTATGCAATCTTTCAAAGAGGGCCTTAATCCATTTCCCTATGTAGACTTATCTTCCCTGTTGATAAAATCCAGAGACAAAAATACAAATTTTTCCACTTGTATGCATCTTGCACCTTATACAACAAGTGTATATGCAGGCTGCTCCTCTACAGACCGTGTACATCGAGATTTGTGCCAGAAAATAAAAATTAAATGTCGGGTTTCCATGTCATGATAGGATATCTCTGATCCTTGGCCTTCCATATACTGGAAACATTCTGAATCGACCCTTCAGTTGCATTTTGAAAGCTATAAAGAGGCCAATTCCAAGCTATCGAAAAGGAGAATTCAACTTTGAGATCAAAGTTACTTTGGAGAAATTATTACTTCATATTGAGTCTTCATCCCTTTGTCCTTTAATTCTGAACACAGTGTTCATCCCCCAAGCTCTTCCCTTATTGATGGAGAACCCCATTGTCTCACTTCTATGAGCTTGCCTTTGGTGGAGGATTGAAGTGGTGGAGGCCCAGCTGGAAGGAACTTGGTTTCTAGGTTCTGAACCATGCCGACACAGAAGTCTGTAATATTTTCACTTCTGCTGATCATTTATTAATAGAAATACTCTCTTCCCATCCAATTGATATCTTGCAAATATATGATTTATTATCCATGGGCATGTTTGTTTAGTATATTAATGGATTATGATATCTAATGTGCTAACCTCTTATATTATCACTATATGCTTTCTCTACTTGTTTGTTGAGAACTTGTTGCAGGTATAAAACTCTGGGTCAAAGTGCTCAACGATGGACATCATCAAACATCTGGACGAGGTAGGTCCCTTTCTTACCTCACTTGCACATTGGTTTATATAGCATGCTTTTGGGATAGAGTTTATTTCTGCATTCATATCCGTCTGTTGTGGTTTACCCTAGCCATAGAGACATTTTTCTCATAAAAACTCATACCATTATACATCAAACAAACTTGGGTCCATTACCCAAACCTTCATGCTACCGTAATTTGCTACCAGACTTCCTCCAAGGGTTGACATCAATCTACAATATGAATCTCCAATGGTTGACATCAATGAAAACCAAAAATCCATACCAATTGTCCATCAACCTAATCCAATTGTCTGACAATGATGGACTTGGGAAGACAAGATGACGAGTCAATACATACTACTTGAGATGACTATGGATAATTGAGAGCATGTCTATTTGTTATAGTTTTGTTTGTGTGAAATGGTAGTGGCACCATTGATAAAGTATAGGAGAATAAGGAATAACAAATGTAGGGTTCTATGGATGAGGAGTAAAGGCTATAGGACTATTGGGAGCACTCTAAGTGTGGGGGGTTGGAATGAGAGTTAGGGTTTTCTGAGGCTTGGAAATTAGTCCACCATTGAACTTTACATTCAATTTCCAAGGTATGTTCTAGTCCTAGTCAAGGGAAACACTCTAAAACATGGAAACTTTGAATCTAACAAAAGCCAATACAATAGAATTAGATTTAACAATAAATACCTCCTCTAGATCTAGAACCTAAAGTTGAATGAAAATCTAAGTGAACACCTCAATGTACTATTGTAATGTCTTCATAGGTTCTTGACAGAGATGATACCATGTGGATAGTATATTTTTGAGGTGGATTGGATGGTAAAAATGATATTGGAGGGTGTAAAAGAATACCTCCCAAGTG